>CM076575.1:1772626219-1772836739 GCA_034641835.2 Pinus albicaulis | reverse complement strand
GACATTTGCGCAATTTGTAAATCATCATCACATGTAAAGAAAGATCCATCCAGAAATAGATATGTATATATATAGATATCAAAGTGTTTACATAGCGTGTGTCACATAAAGTAAAAAATATACATAATCGTCTTAAATACATCTGGAGACGATATGTCTCTCAAAAAATATGTGTGGTAAAAGCCCTAAGAGTCTAATTCGCATGGTGCTCATGATAACATGTAACTGCATGCACTAAGCATCTCAGAAGTCGGTGGATCCGACTAGGTACTCCCATCGTATGTCGCTGGTACGCCATCGGTACATTCACTAGTCGAGCATAGTCCGGGATTCCTCGGGCAATACCCTCGAGATTCTGGATCAACTCCTCCCCTACTGTGCCCTCTGCCTGAGAATCAGGGGCGAGAAGAGTCCTTCGTGCGATTGGAGACATACCGGCTGGTCTCTCGGGGCCCACATCTGCATACATTTAAAATGTGTTAGGACGAATGTGTATTAAGCAAAAAAATCATAAAACATAAAAAAATCAAAAGAGATGAGGTCATACCCAACTCCTTGTCCTAGTCATCTTTTTCTGGCAGTGGGAGATCTGGGTCTCCAGTGAAATCGGTTCCTGCATATGGCCAGTCCTCCACTACAATCAACTGGTGCCGCAACCACCCAAAAAAATCCGGCCTCCACGACATTTGTTGGCCTCCTCCAGCTCTGGGCATTAGTGCTGCCCAGCGAGCCATTCTTGGCTCTCGTGGAATCGGCTCAGCTACAATGGCCCCTTGGCCTTGGAAGATTGGTAATTGTTCCAGAATAAACGATACCAGGATGGAACCGAAGCCGAACTGTTTCATTTTGGCTTGCTTGCATTTCGTGAGCTGTCTCTTCATGTTTATTGTTACTGCTGTAGCCCAGTCAAACAAAAGTGGAGTCATCCACTCTGAGGCCAGCAGGAGTTGGGCCTTTGTGGCCTCATGCGGTGCCTGCGACCCTGCAGCCCGCGTGATGGTATGTAGGACAACCCTCAATGCCAGATCGGGGATGGTGTGGATATCCACCTTTTTACTCCCTGATCCCATTTATGCCCTTGGGCACACTCGTGCCATCACCTCTTCCATATTCTCACCAGATGGTCTGCTCCCAGTCAAGATGGGTACCAGACCTCTGCGAGACAATTCGGTTATGAAATACACATCGGAGACCTCCAGTTCCAATACCTGATCTCGCAACTTGAACACTTGTTCCTGTTCATCCCAAATACTGATCAGATACTGGAGGAGCTCGGGCTGAGCTCGTAAACAAGGTGTTAGGAAGAACTTCTTTAGCCCACAGTTTCTGAGGGCATTCATGCAAGCCTCACTTTCTATGGCTTGTTCATCCTCTTCTCCATGCTCTCTTTCTTTCCACTCAATCACCATTTTGCTTGATTTCCTGCATCCACATGGTCACAAACCCTTAATTAGATCTCTGGTAGGCTTCAAAATTCATTTAAATTGATTAAAATTTCGAATTTCTAGGCGGAAATTTGGGTTCAGCCGCTGGCGCGGCTGTTTTGTGAATAATCGCGCCACGTGGCGCGAGGCCTTTACATGGAAAAGCCCATTGGCGCGGGTCCGTGCCTGATAACCGCGCCAATGAGCGCAGCCCTAAAAATTCAAAAAGTTGCCACAAGAATCTGATACATGAGGGAAAACTATTAAAAAATGGATTGAAATGAAGTACAGGGAAGCGCCTCTTACCTGTCATAGATGAGAATCTGAATGGTAAACCGGATCTGTCGCAATCACCGTCAGAAGTTTGCACACCAAATGGACCACTGCTGCTTTTCACCAAGGTAAATAGTAAATGTAATTTTGTTTTTACCATTTTGGCATATTTATAACTTTTTCGACATTGGATAGGTTTTAAAAGTTATTTTTATCAAATATTTTAATATGTTATGTCGAAAATGGGTTTTACGCTTACTTGGTATGTGCAGCAACAGGTTTTTCGTGACTTTAACGGTGAAAATGAGTTGTATTTTATACTTTTTCGGACTCGGTAAATACACGAAATAGTCACTTTGGAGTCATCTTTCAGCTCTTTTCTGACTCTCTAAACATGAAAAGATTTCTGCGGCCCTTGTCGTTTCGATCTCGTTAAAATGGACACGAATCGACATCTACCTAGTATACGTTTACCTCTTTTTCGGGCTGGGATAGATTGATTACGAAAAAGGAATACCCTAGCCTATCACGACTAGGAGGTTTTCTCAGATATTTTTTTCTACATTTTCGGATCTGAGGAACTATTTACGAAAAGGGACCTTTGGAGTTTACTTTTCTGCTGTCTTTTCAAACTCTCTAAACATGAAGAGACGACGAGTTCTTCCTTTGTCAGACTCGTTAAACCCTGATGACATCGGACTCAGTCGAAATGACGTTCTCCGATTTCCTCCTTCCTAGGGCTCGTTAAATGTACTAGGATGGATTCGCCCGAAGGGCGGACTTACATTACAAGCATATGCTATCCCCTTCAAGCTTGTTATCAAAAATAATTGGGGTACTCGCCAGAAATGGTGGGGGAAAATGGAACCATCATCATTGTCGTGTCGGCAGTATGTCGCTCTTGAACATGGCACTTGTCTGCATTCGTGTCGGGTTGGGGACATCTCATCTCGTTTCTTCACTTGCTTCCGTGGGTTTGGGTAATCCTTTTTGACCTCTCCTCTGCTCATTGCCTCGTCACCATGACCTCTGATCCGTTGATGTCAAATACTGCCAAAACCACTATTTGTGCCGTTATATGTTCAAGAGAAGTTGACCTCTGCAAATATCAACCTTCCTCTGATTCTCATATGATCCTGATTCACAACAAAAACATCATGTTCCTCTGTCTCGTGTCGATGATGTGGGAAACATTATGGCCCACCTTCGATCAAGGTCACTTCCTGTCGACTTCAGCTCATTATCCAGGAAGCTGATCTAGAGACTCCCTCATGGTACCTTGGAGCCTGCATGCTTCAATGGCAGGTTCATCGCATTCGACGTGAGGTTTTCATCATTGGCCTCCGATCGAGTGATTCTACGGGTGTTCGACGCCAGCTCATTGATTCACATGCCATAGATTGTACCTGTAGTACCTTGAGGGCCATTGTCATTATTGGTGGTTCCTCTCGCGTCTGTTAACAGCTTTCATCATTGGCTGGTAATCAGACGATGTTCTTGCATGTTCGACTTCAGCTCACATATTCACATGCTCGAACTTGTACTTTGTTTTGGGTCGAGATGGAGTGCAAGACCCTGGATTGTGTCTGTTGTAATCCAGGTTGCGATTGTGGATTATTATCATTATGTACATGACTCAGTTCGGTAGTTGCGTCATACGCATGTATCGTGTACTTGAGATATCGGTTGTATTTCTCCACGAAAAATTCGATGGCGAAGCTTCGGTTGAACATGTTCTCGTAAAGCATTTCACCGGTCTCTCTCTCGGGCCTCATGCTTCAGGGGGCATCTGTTACACAGTAATTTGTCACCGTCCCTACCATTCCCCGTCCCGCACAATGGAGGACCCATAATGTGACCTGTGAACACTGTCATGCACTGAAAACATCATCATTGCATCCCTCTGAGTATGAGCTTCATTTCCCCTTGAGACATCTCCTTGCAAAAACCATGAAAAACAGCTCTTTTTGCATTGGCGCGAAGCATGAATGAATTAGACAAACGCGTAGAAATCCTACAAAGAGGCCGCGCCAACTGGCGCTCTTTCCCAAAGTCGCAGTCGCGCCAGCCAATTTAAGGAGTGTTTTTTAAATAAGAAAGGCGGAAGTTTTGTTTCAACAAACTCAGAAACTGCTATCTATCTTGAGTTGGGAGGTTTGGCTCCGGGAGTTCCATGGAAGGGTAGTGGTTTGCCACCTCTCATGGAAGCTTCCTTGATGATAGGGCCAATCCCACAATTATAGGGATCTCAACTCCCCTTCCTCCTTCTATAAAATCTTGCCCATTGCCATTGCAAGCTAGTCTTGAAGTTCCTAAGCTTTGAATCTCCAAATTCCCAAGAGCCTTCATGCTGCAAGAGCCCTCATTTTTCCCTTAAGGCCGATTCAAGCAAGGAGATTATCGTCGAGAGACTCTAGAGAGGCTTGTCCCTTCCCTTGCGAGCTTTGCGAGATGTGAACAACTGGAGACCCTTCTGAAGGAGACCGCAGCGTCAGAACATTGGTTGTACTCTCTTTCGATTGCTTATTAATGAATGACTACCGGTTATGGTTCCACTCTGTTTTTCACTTATGATAATGATGAGTTATATCCTTTCTGACTAATATATAGTTGTGTATTCTAGATTTTATGCTTGTATTCGTGTTGTTTCATGCATGTGCAGGTGTCCATTCACGGAGATCGTGGGGATCGTGACCTGCCGAGGCTGAGGAACGGGAACGCTATCTCTTCTATGGATCATAGCATTGGACTCCAGGTAGGCCTCCATCATTAGCTTATTTATTCGCAATTAGGAACTTGCGCTGTAGCATTTGATGATTGTTGCTAGACCCCTGCTGGGCTAGTAGGGATCGCCTATGTCCGTAGAGGGGATTTACCTCCTCTACAATAAGTTAAAGACATCAAAGCTTCAATTAATGAGAAGATATTTAGAAGTCATTTTCATGAAAGAGTCTGGTACAATAGACTCATTCTTCACAGTGTTGATTGGGTTGGTCACCCAAATGAGATCTCATGGAGAGATAGTAGAAGAAAGAAGAATAGTGGAGAAAGTAATGAGGAGCTTACCCTCAATATTTGATGTGATAGTAACAACCACTAAAGAGACAAAGTATCTCTCAAAGTTTACTGTTGATGAGCTTCATGCATCATTGATGACACATGAAGAAAGATTGGGCAAAACAACAAAGTCATATTTGGAACATGCCTTCAAGACCCAAATTTCCTTTGGAAGAGAAAGATGTCAAGGCAAATCAAACTATAGAGGAAAAGGAAGAGGCAGAAGCCAAAACAGAGGAAGAAACAACCCTGCAAATACAAGTGGAAGGGGCAGCAATAAAAGTCAAAATCAAAGCCAATGCAGCAACCAACAAGGTGGAAAAAATCAAGCACATGGACAAAGGTATGATAAATCCCAAGTCCAATGTCATTATTGTACGAAGTATGGCCATTATGCCAATGAATGTAGGAATAAATAGAATTACATGGGTAATAGACCCAGTGCTAATTTTACTAAGGAAAATATGAGTCAAGAGAATTTGTTTTTGGCATGTAATATGGCTGAGGAAAATAATGAAGATATATGGTTTCGAGATTCAGGATGTAGCAACCATATGACTGGAAACATCTCTATGTTTTCCATGATTGATGAAAATGTAAAGTCTCAAGTCACATTGGGGACAAACAATAATGTCTCTGTCATGGGAAAAGGCAAAGTAAGTGTGTTAACAAAGAAAGGAGAAAGGAAATCCATATCAGATGTATACTATGTTCCTGTTATGAAGTGTAACCTTTTGAGCATTGGACAGCTCATTCAGAAAGGCTACAATGTATTCTTTGAAGATGATGTATGTACCATCATGGACATACCACCAAGAAAGCAAGGGATTGCACAAGTGAATATGACAAGAAATAGAATGTTTCCTCTCAAAATGAGAGCAGATTTGAAGAAAGGAGTTGCAATGGCAGCAGTGACATAAGAGACATTCCAAAGAGAAGCAAAAGATGAAAATTGGTTATGGAATTTGAGATTTGGACATCTCAACTTTGGAGGTATGAATTTTTTGCATAGAAAATGAATGGTAAAGGGATTACCATTGATTGAAAAGCAAGACAACCTATGTGAAGGTTTCATCTTGGGAAAAAAACACAGAGAAATATTTCCATCAGGAAAGAGCATAAGGGCAAAGGCACCCTTAGAAATAGTCCATTCTGATTTTTGTGGACCAATGCAAACACCATCATTAGCAAGAAGCCACTATATGCTGACCTTTATTGATGATTACACAATAAAAACTTGGGTTTAATTCTTGAAGTTGAAGACTGAAGTGTTTGAGAAATTTTGCCACTTTAAGGCTCTAGTTGAGAATCAAAGTGGGCAGCATATTAAAGTTCTCAGAACATACAGAGGAGGAAAATATATGTCAAAATAATTTTTGCGTTTTTGCAGAGAAAATGGGATTCATAAACAATTTACAGCAAGGTATACACGACAACAAAATGGAGTTGTTGAAAGGAAAAATAGAACCATCATGGACATGGTAAGAAGCATGTTGAAGGAAAAACATTTTCCAAATGAATATTGGGTTGAAGCTATACATTGTGCAGCATATGTGCTCAATAGATTCTCAACAAAGAGTGTTATGAATAGAGTTCCTAAAGAATCATGGAGTGTCATAAAAAAATTGTCACCCACATGAGAGTTTTTGGTTATGTGGCTTATGCACACATTCTAGATCAGCTAAGGAAGAAGTTGGACAGTACGGGGGAGAAGTGCCTATTTGTTGGATACAGTGAAGAATCCAAGGCACACAGATTGTATAACCCATCTACCAAGAAGTTTATGATAAGCAGAAATGTACAATTTATTGAGGAAGAATCTTGGGATGGAAACATTGAGAAAATAGTGAATGTAAAAAGTTGTTTGTCTCATGATGATGATGAGGAAGATATGGATGAAAGAAACACCTCATTAGCAGCACGACCTCCACCAACATAAGGACAACAAGGGACACCATAACCAAGTATTATAACACCCTTGAGAAGTGATGACAGTGCTTCTCCAAACACATCACAAGGAGCAGATTTGAGTGCTTCAACAAGCACAAGTTCAGCAAGTGAAAGAGGAACCAAATTCAGAAGTCTGGATGAAATTTATGAGCAAGAGGAAGCAAATGAAGGTATGAACTCTTTATATTCATTGTATTGTTGTGTAGAGGATCTTATTCAATTTGAAGAAGCTGTAAAAGATAAGAAATGGATAGATGTTATGGATGAAGAGATAAATGCCATAGAGAAAAAAAAAGACATGGGAATCAGTTGATCTCTCAAAATGCAAAGAAGTAATTGGAGTGAAATGTGTTGGGGCCTCCGTAGTTTGCAATATGATGCAGGATAAACCTGCAAACCCAGAATCTCAACTCTATTTTGCATATACAAAATGCATCTTCAATGACTGCCTCAAATAATGCTCAAGCCAAGCAATTTCAACCCTCTCAATTGAGGAAGCTCTTCAATTTACCCATTCACCCTCAACCAAGGATTTAAATAAACCCAATTAATTCAAATGAAAATTAATTACGAACCAATCTAAAATCTTATTTCAGATATGCCGTCCTCCAATCACTTCAACTCTTTGAAGAAATTACCACAGGCTGTGATCAACGCACTAAGTTTGACTTACTGCCCACACATCAACATATTGAATAGATTTTCAACGTATAGTTTGACTTCAAAGTCTTCAACCTTTTGAAAAAAATCTGAATACACAACTTCTGTCTTTGGTCAAGATTGTTCAAGACTCAACTACAGTGCCACGCTATTCACGCATCTTATGCCAGTTCTACCATCAAACTTAATCTTTGTAAACTTTGTTCTCCTTCTGAAATTCTAGAGTCACCGTTACTAACATATAAAAACACATCTCCAACGCTTTTCAACGCCCATGTATGATCTGCTGGCAACCAAAACTGTGCGGCTTTTATTTAATTTGCAATGCAATCCTTCTGCATTGATTATCCAACGCTATCAATAAACTCTGCAACAGTAAATTCATGTCAAATACAATAAAATCGAGTGCAAACTTCATATACATCTTTGCGCCTTACTCCATTCAACCTTCAACGCTATTCAGATATGTAAACACATTAAACCTGCATTACAATTAAACTCAATTCCTCCACTGTCATGCTATGAGTTAGTTTTAATTTATACTGAATTAACGATTTGAGTTGTAACGCCAGATCTAACACATAATGAAACATTGGCACCGCTTATGTCCTTCAAACAAGACCAAAACATTCCCAACATAGAACCAGAATCTTCAACATACAATCCTCGCATGAGCTCAATCCGCATTTCGTTGTTCAAAACTTTGACCGTAGCAATTCAACATCAACTCAATCTGGTTCATACACACATATATATCGCAACAGCCCAGATCTGGTTGATCCGGCCCGAATCAATTCCCAAATCGTTGAATTGCGATATACCACAAGAATTTGGGCATTTACTACGCTCCGATGTGATCATTATAAAACTTCACAACCACAATGCATTCCCATTCCAACATATAACCATATGACATCAATCGGCGATCGCAATCGCTGTAATTTGATATCACCACCAGCTATCACGGACTTCAGAACTCCGATGCGAAGTTAATCGGTGATCCACAGTTCTGATGCTATATTCTCGGACCCGATATCACATTAAACAAATCGAATGACATAAAATTTAAATCCGGTTAAAGGTTCCAATAGATGATTACACCAATTTTCTATATTAATGACTTTTGCAACTCGCAAATTCTAACTATGCCGGGTTTGACTTAATCATGAAATTATTTACAATTTAAAATAAGAACACGCACAGACCGCCACCATTTCAATATTTTACAATAAAATACTGATATTCAAGTTCACACTCATCAGAAAATGATACACACCCAGCACAAATTTTATTCATAAAAAATAACAATACAGAGTCTCAGTTTCAGGTCCCATTTACAAAGAATTGACCTTTGTTAACATACAAACCACAATCCACACAACTCTGAACTCTCACTCCACACAAACCTAATCTAATCTCAGTCACTCCAATCCCTCGCTCATCAACCTTCTCCTCCTTTTATGATTAACTAGTTCCTAAAGCGATGCTAACGAAATCTCCTATTTTTAAAGAATTAAATAGAAATCTTCTATTTCGTTGCTTTTCAAGCACACCTAGACTAACAACTCTTATCTCTACATTTAAATAAGATAATCTCTTATTTATTATAATAACAAACTATTTGAGAAGTCTATCCTCGGTAAAACCGAATTCGACCAAACAATCAATGAATTTCACTGTGTTTAGCCACAACATGTGGACAAATTTCCACATTGCTGGCTAATTCCGATGCTCCTGCATCAGACTCCCCATGTAAGAAATTTCATGACTACCTGGTCATAAATCTGGATAACTGTTTCCTCCTGGATCCCAAATTTTATTTTGTAATCTTTCCTTGCTTGTCAATTGCTTTTCTGTTGTTGTTAATTGCTGTTGTCCTCCAGGTTTCCATATTTTTTGCTGTAATGCTCCACTTGCTCTGCCTTCAAGATCTGCTACTGTCTTTCTCTTGTTTTCACTCCTTTTCTTTCTTGTTGCTATCTTTATGTGAGACATTTTCGTCATTAATCTCCTTATCAACTCAATTTCTCTGTCCAGTATATCCTCTGTTTGCTGATTGTTTCCATCTCTTGATTGCTGAACTCTCATTCTTGCTTGTTCTTCACTTGTTTTGATCGCTTCCTTTTCACCCTTACTGCTGTTTTGCACCTTTTCTGCTGCTGCTACATTGTCTTTTAGAACAATTTCTTGCCTTTTTTTTCTGTATCTGTCAACTTCTTCTTGATTATTATTTATGACAACTATTTTGTCATCCTTCTTCAGCAATCTCTCCTTAACATCCTTCAGTAGATGTTCTTCCTCTCCTTCCATTTGGCTATCCACCTGTGCCAAATATGTTCCAGCGTCTGCAACAACATCTTCAATTATAAGACAATCATTATAATAAAAAATATAAGGCCTCTGTACCTCTTTTCCCTTTAGCAACACTTCAGTATGTTGCGTTGATTTCTCTTCTTCTGTCAGCATATCAGTATGTTGATCCAAACTCAAAGAACTCTTGAGACTGTCAGCTAGTCTCCCCTTCTCATCATTAATGATGTCTTCCAGCATTTGTCCATTGTATTGAACTGATTCTTTCACAGCCTCTTTATCATATTCTACTTCCAAACTTTCATCTTCTGAAAGGTACTCTTTCACATCTTTGACAACTTTAAAAGATTGTCTATCTTCTTCCAAACCTGCAATCATACACAAATCGTTAGTTTTAAAATCACAAGACCTTACGGTCTTATTTGATGCTTCAGTCATCAAGTCTTCGGGCTGCTTCGAATCATTCATATGATTCAACTCCTCTAGCTCTTCATCACTTTCAAAAAGTAATGGTCCACTCTCTGGGTAACATATCGAAACTTCAACATCTTCTTGACCCATCTTCCTTTTAACGTGTCAATACCTCTCGAGCTTCTATCCTCATTTGAATCTATAACGTTCATTCATAAGATCTTTATCGTACATATTCACCTGATGATTCCTCTTCTTTTGTAGCCGCTGCCACTTCAGCTTCTTTCTCATGACATAACCATGCTTCTGGTATACTTCATTTCTTTGCAACATCTCCATTAACACCTCAAGCTGAACTACTATTTCAGCCTTCTCCCTTTCATATTCCTCTTTGCTTAACTGACTCGGTATTCCATTTGCCTTGGCATCCTTCTCCCTTTGTCCTCTGCTGTGGTCTCTTTCAGAACCTCTGTTACAACTATCACTAGTCATCATCCTCTCCATCTCTATGAGTTCCTTACTCACTTTACTATAAGTTGCGCTAAAGCCTCTTCAATAGCAAGTCCTGTCCTGCTGACACTTACCTCACTAAGCTCTCCTCACTCAGTCTTTTGGCAAGCAATTGGTTCTCTATCTCTGGAGCCTCCTTTGAGAACTTCTCTTTGCTCTTCCTGGGCTTCAACTCATCTGCATCTTCTAAGAACACAACTGTCCTCCTTATCCAATCTTTATTGGAATTTCTCAAGGTTCTGCCACATCTATGTTTTCACTTAGAAACTTTCACCAAATATTTTATGGAATTTCCTTTTAGGAGTTGCAATAATACTTCTGCTTCAATGCAAAGACTACAATATTTTAATCTTCAAATCCAAATAAAACCCAGATCATCTTACCTTCAAGATCTCGGTCTGATCTTGTCCTTCCGTTCGCCTGCACTTTTGAATGGACTTTCCTTCCCACTAGCTTTCAGCTGTGACTTAAAATTTTGTTACTTCCAAAGCTTACTAACATCCCTCTTACAGTTTAACTACTGTAATTTCACTATAAAATTTCATTCATTCATATCTGCTAATCATTGTTGAGCAAAGCGCCTTCAGTACCTTGAATCTCAAAATTCTGCCGTCTGTTTTAAACCAAATCTTTATGCTTCCACTGCACAATTTCTTGATATTCAACTGCTGTCAATCAGATTTTAGAATCTGATCCTTTCTTCCAATCTTCCAGCGTTATCTGCATGATTCTTTATTCATCCAATTAAATCTTCATTCTCCAAACATCGCTGTGGATTATTCTGCCTCTGTAATCTCTGCTTAATTCTACTTTTAAGAACACATCTGGTTCTTCTCTCACAACTTCTCTTGGTCTATATTGCTAGAGTCTTCAATTTTAACAGAGCCAAGCTCTGATTCCAAAATGATGCAGGATAAACCTACAAACCCAGAATCTCAACTCTGTTTTGCATATACAAAATGCATCTTCAATGACTGCCTCAAATAACGCTCAAGCCAAGCAATTTCAACCCTCTCAATTGAGGAAGCTCTTCAATTTACCCATTCACCCTCAACCAAGGATTTAAATAAACCCAATTAATTTGAATGAAAATTAATTACGAACCAATCTGAAATCTTATTTCAGATATGCTGTCCTCCAATCACTTCAACTCTTTGAAGAAATTACCACAGGCTGTGGTCAACGCACTAAGTTTGACTTACTGCCCACACATCAACATATTGAATAGATTTTCAATGTATAGTTTGACTTCAAAGTCTTCAGCCTTTTGAAAAAAATCTGAATACACAACTTCTGTCTTTGGTCAAGATTTTTCAAGACTCAACTACAGCGCCACGCTATTCACGCATCTTATGCCAGTTCTACCATCAAACTTAATCTCTGTAAACTTTGTTCTCCTTCTAAAATTCCAGAGTCACCGTTACTAACATATAAAAACGCATCTCCAACGCTTTTCAACGCCCATGTATGATTTGTTGGCAACCAAAACTGTGCAGCTTTTATTTAATTTGCAATGCAATCCTTCTGCATTAATTATCCAACGCTATCAATAAACTCTGCAACAGTAAATTCACGTCAAATACAATAAAATCGAGTGCAGACTTCATATACAGCTCTGCGCCTTACTCCATTCAACCTTCAACACTATTCAGATATGTAAACACATTAAACCTGCATTACAATTAAACTCAATTCCTCCACTGTCATGCTATGAGTTAGTTTCAATTTATACTGAATTAACGATTTGAGTTGTAACGCTAGATCTAACACATAATGAAACATTGGCACCGCTTATTTCCTTCAAACAAGACCAAAACATTCCCAACATAGAACCATAATCTTCAACATACAATCCTCGCATGAGCTCAATCCGCATTTCGTTGTTCAAAACTTTGACTGTAGCAATTCAACATCAACTCAATCTGGTTCATACACACATATATATCGCAACAACCCATATCTGGTTGATCCGGCCCGAATCAATTCCCAAATCGTTGAATTACGATATACCACAAGAATTTGGGCATTTACTACACTCCGATGCGATCATTATAAAAATTCACAACCACAATGCATTCCCATTCCAACATATAACCATATGACATCAATCGGCGATCGCAATCGCTGTAATTTGATATCACCACCAACTATCACGGACTTCAGAACTCCGATGCGAAGTTAATCGGCGATCCATAGTTCCGATGCTATATTCTTGGACCCGATATCACATTAAACAAATTGACTGACATAAAATTTAAATCCGGTTAAAGGTTCCAAAAGATGATTACGCCAATTTTCTATATTAATGACTTTTGCAACTCGCAAATTCTAACTATGCCGGGTTTGACTTAATCATGAAATTATTTACAATTTAAAATAAGAACACGCACATACCGCCACCATTTCAATATTTTACAATAAAAGACTGATATTCAAGTTCACGCTCATCAGAAAATGATACACACCCAGCCCAAATTTTATTCATAGAAAATAACAATACAGAGTCTCGGTTTCAGGTCCCATTTACAAAGAATTGACCTCTGTCAACATACAAACCAAAATCCACACAACTCTGAACTCTCACTCCACACAAACCTAATCTAATCTCAATCACTCCAATCCCTCACTCATCAACCTTCTCCTCCTTTTATGATTAACTAGTTCCTAAAGCGATGCTAACGAAATCTCCTATTTTTAAAGAATTAATTCTATTTCGTTGCTTTTCAAGCACACCTAGACTAACAACTCTTATCTCTACATTTAAATAAGATAATCTCTTATTTATTACAATAACAAACTATTTGAGAATTCTATCCTCCTCAGTAAAACCGAAATCGACCAAAACAGTCAATGAATTTCACTGTGTTTAGCCACAACATGTGGACAAATTTCCACATTGCTGGCTAATTCCGATGCTCCTGCATCACAATATTGGCAAGAAAAAATGTTGCAAAGCCTACGTCAAACCCACTTTGGAATCTTAGGATCTAGCCCTCCTAGATTCAGAGAGGTATCTCTCTATATAAGTGTTTTCAAAGATATTATTTTTAAGGATTATGATGTGATATTAGGCTAGTTATAAAGTAAAAGGGTTTTGTTTGTTTTGGTTGGGATGAATATCATCAAAATGAAGAAAGTATTTTGAAGGGTAAAGGTGTAAGTAGGTTGAAATAATGGTTCAACTGATAGGATAGGTAAGAAACAGTATCAATCCATTGGGCTATGGAGTCATAAAAGTATTTAATTGCACAACAGGTTTCAAGAGTGGTCTATAGGGCAAGTCATCTATGTCAAAATATCTCTTTAAGTTGATTTATGGTATGGAACATTAAAGTGTAATGAAAGAAGCAAACATATAAGAAAAACAAAGGGCAGCTTAAGATCAAGTAAGGACTTTTAACCTAGCCTGCTTTCAGCATACTCAAATGAAAACAAGGAATAGCCTAAGATCAAGTAAGGACTTTTAACCTATCCTGCTTTTGACATATTCTCAAAGGAAAACATTAAAGACAAACAAAGAATAACTTAAGATCAAGTAAGGACTTTTAACCTAGCCTTCTTTCAGCATACTCAAAGGAAAAACATTCAAGATGAACATAAAAAGTAGCCTAAGATCAGGTAAGGACTTTTAACCTAGCCTGTTTTTGACATACTCTTAAGGGAAACTTTCAAAACAGTTGTTGGAGGAAACACTATAGGACAGGGCTAACCATAGACTTCTCTAGTTTAACTTTACTTAGCATGAAATGAAAATATCATTCAAGAACAATATCTCAAGTTTTACAGAGCAAGACATGGGCTCACCAACATTCCTTGACTGGTTACACTTTATTGAATTATCCTCAAATACACAATTAGCAAAAAACATAAAGATAAAGCTTATTAGTGAGATTTAGGGTACTTTAGAAGTAAATCCTAATCTATATTTGTTTTTATTTATCAGAGAAAGTGGACAGTATGGAAAACATGAGAAAAATAACAATTACAGTAAGAAAAACATCACCATTGACATAGACCAGGATCCCATAAATCAACTTGTGTATTTGATGTTCAAAACACTTACAAACTTCAAGTCCATTGGGTTTTTTATAGCTTCAAACTTCTCTTCTTAGCCTATCTTTCTTCAATTACAAAACAAAGCTTCAGCAGCCTCAATAGTTATTTACATTCAATGAGTATTCAAAGACCAACCTTTACAATGAGCTCTTCTTATGATATTTATAGGTGAATTGAGGAGGTGGAGTGGAAAGAAGGTTTATTTGTTCAATTAATACAAAGTAAATGCTTCTCGGCCTTTGGGAAGCCTTATGGAGAAGTTTCAGTTGTTTTAACTCTTTTTTAATTAATTTTACATTAACTTTTATCTGCTTCAATCACTTTTGTTGACTTTGGAGGCTTTTGGTAGGCTGGCAATTACTTCTGAGCTGTCTTTAGCAAATATCTTTGACTGTGCATTAACTGTGTATTCTTTTGAGGAAAATGAACTTGTAGGTGGCATTTTTGGTCTTCAGAGAAGTAAATGCTTCTATGATTTGGCATTTAAAGCCTTCCTTCTGCTGATATGTCTGCTTTAGTGGCTTTAAACACTGATTAGGCCTTGATCTTGCTTTAAGGCCTTCTTTTCATCTTCGGGGTTTTTTAAACCTTTTCTACTAACTGTATTAACCTTCATTTATCTTTTTTCTTTGGTTTTCAACCTTAACTATCGGGTTAAGATCTTTTATCTTCAATCTTTATGTATTAACATTTTAACCTTAATTTTTCTCTGATACTCTTTAATTCTTCACCACTGTGTTTATTGTTGTACAGATGGCTTTAGTACGCGAAGGGTTTCATAATATGACCAACGCTCATGAAGCACTGGTCAAACCATAAAATAAACCCTGGTAACTCCCTTTTTTCATGATTTTTCCATTGTTTGGGCTATGAAAGTCATCACCTTCTGGCCCTGTCCCTTTATGGACTGTAGGGGGGCTTTCGGCCCTAAAACCACCATAGAACCTGCAAAAAACCAAAAAACACGTTTATAAAACCCTGCGGGGTTGGAAAAAATGCATGCAGAGGCTTGCGGAGGTGGAAGGAGCAAGATACGCAGGCGGAAGAGGAAATTTCATGGTGGAGAGGGGAAAACTTGTGAAAACAGGGTTCCAATTTGGTTTTGGCGCGAAGATGTGGAGTGGTGGTTTTGTGAAAACCATTGGTGGTTTTCGGGTGGCATCCAAGCTGTAAGCGGTTTTGCGCATTTTGAACACGATACCATATAGGGCGCGACACGCGTCCTCTAGGAAACCGCCTGTTTCATGTTAATTTTGGTGGTTAAACCCTGACGACAAAATCTATGCGAAATTGAACGTAGGCCGCTGGATCTTGGGGGGAAGATCCAACGGCTATGGGGGAGCGCGACAGATGGAAAGGTGCTCGGGCGAGGATTATAGTGGGAGCTAGGTGTCAAGAGGGGAATGGGGAATATTTTTATGGGTGGAAGGTAGGGCCCTGCTGACATCAGCTAACTTGTTTGGTAGCACGGGTATGTTTATCGGTGGGGTTGGATGTCGGGTTAAATGAGAACCATTGGATGAGAATAATCAACAGTGGAGATCCGTATAAGAGGATGGATGGATAGATACTATTCGGGTGAATAGGGGGTGTGAGGGGACACATGGTGGCCGTCAGATCAAGGCTTGAGGCCTGTGATATACGGCTGAGATTTCTCCGAGATTTGACAAGTGAGGAAGGGGAAAAACAAAGCGAAGGGGGCTTAAACAATGAGGAAGGAAGGGTCTGATGAAGGAGTATGGGACCAGAAGCAGGGTGCGAAGGGCTAAGGAAAAAGGGCTAGGAGGATGGATGAGGGAGGTGATCCAGTGCCGTTGGATTGAAAATATCTACGGCTATGATTAAAGCAGGTTTTGGCAAACACAGCGGGGAAAATACAAAGGAAAATGCATTTCATAAGGGCGCGGGGGTAAATACAAGGTAAGGGAAAGGGGGCTTAATAAAGCAGAGAAGGTGTGGTCCTATGGAGGAGTAGGGGACCGAGAGCAGAGAAATAAGGGGCTAAGGAAGTCTCAGGGATGGGGTGATCGGCGGGTTAAATGAGGGTCGTCGGATCTTATGGATCTACGGTGTAGATCTCATCAGAGCATTGATATCGGGGTGAACAGTTTGCAAAGAAAAATGCGGGTCTATAGAGGAAATGCCGATGCGATGGGGTCTGAGGGTTTAGGCACTTGGTCATAGTTCTGGTTTATATGGAAAAAAGGGCTAAGGCTTAAGCCCTCGGGGGCTTAAAGCCTATACATAAAACAGGTCAGAAAATAAGCTTAAAGGAAGGTTTTTAGGCCTTTTTAAGAGTTTCCGATAGGGATAAAAGTGGGTTTTTAACCAAATAAAAGGGGATTTTATAGGTTTAAAGGGTTTTTAGGTGAAATGGGGGGAAAATAAAAGGAAAAGGGGCTTTTCAGAGGAAAATGGAGGATAAAATAAAAGGGAAAAAAGAATGAAATAGGCTTAGGAAATAATGGGAAATGCCCTAAAAAACAGTGTCTTTTGATATCAACAGGGTCACTTGGTGGATTTTTAAATGAAAAAGCAGTGAATATTACTCTTTGAGTTAGAAAGCATTAGAAGGCTTCAAGAATGAGAAATTTTCTATGAAAATAATCTCTTGAAGGCTTAAGACTTGTTTTAGCCATCATTTGCTATGACAAAAATTACTGATGGATAACAGTGGCTCCACTTGGGGATGGAAGCTCCTTGGAGGTGTCAATAACTTCAAAAATTGATCTCTAGGATGCAGACCTGTGCCTTATTCATGACAACCTCTTCTTCTTTGATCATGTTGCTTAGAAAAATGATCAGTACTTTATGTCAGCAAACAAATTTCTCCCAAACATTTTACCTACACAACCTACTTTTCCTAACATTTTTTCTTCATAAGGTGCACTTGGACTTGCAAACCTTTGTCATCAACATTTTATTCTTTTATTGAAAGTAGGAAACTAATTTAAATCTATCCTTATTTCTTCCATGAGTTCATATTAATCCGTTGAACTCATTAATTCTCTACCTAAGCTACTATCTGCCAGGATTAAACTGTCTAACAGATCTTATTCTCTATTTTCTAAAAAAGAAATTTAAACACAGTCAAATCAAGATTAGACTGTCTAATTTTCTATGGTGTCTATGGCTATATGTACAAGCTGCACATAGACTTTATTTGTAGAAATTTAAAACAAAACTGTGAAGGCTTAAGATCTGAAAAACATAAAAAATTCTTCATTCTCTCTTTCAGCTCTGGTTTTTATCTTTTTAGAGTTGTCTCTTTCTTTACCTGGTTCAAGTTTTCAGCATATTTAAACCATTTCTTTTTATTCTCTGTGGCTCAAGTTTTGGTCTGATTAGAGCCATTTCTTTCTATCCTAATCTAATCTACCGATAAGCGAAGATTAAACAATTTGGAAAATCTTTTTCACTAACCTATCAGTAGTAATTTGAAATCTATTTAGTCATGATTAGGCTATATGACTAAATAGTAGTATTCTCTCAAGTAGTGGCATTTAAGCTTGCACACTTTCAGATTTTCCTTTATTTTTTGGTATGGGGTTGTACCTTTCTTCTTTTATTTCTGCTCTCTTTTAATCTTTTTCTCTTGTTTTTTGTATTTTTTCAGTTTTTCAAATTCAAAGTCAAAAAAAAAAGACTGACTAAATGCTCATAGGCTAAGCTTTATTGAAATTCCTACCTGCCCTAATCTAACTTTAAAATATTTACATGCTTAGCTGACAAATTCTCTTTTCCAATACATCCAGTCAATCAGATGGTTCCATGACTGGTCTTTGCTCATCTCTTTGAGAAGGCAGAAAATGTGTAGCCATCTGATTGGTGACAAAAATGAGTATAACATCTGACTACTTGTCAGAGATAACCATGGTACATATTGAATATTAATCTTTAAAATCAAGGCTATAACAGAAGGTGACAGTGTTTTTTGTATTTGGCTCTTGCAAAGGATCCATGTTTGAGAATTTGAGCCAATTGGGACCTCCACACACTCTTCCATAGGATCAATAAAGAAAAGATGAGAACTCTCTTATTTTTGGCCCTCCATGATTGGTAGATTATCTGCCTTTAATACATCAACTTTGAGGACTGCATCTTTAGTATGTTCCTTGGAAGCATCATCATCCTTCACCTGCAAATCAACAAGCAGTGTAATTTCTTCTTTCTCTAACTGTATGCTTGCTTCTGATGTAAATTCAGGTTCTCTGGATGACAGATTTATATCAACAATGGGAGAAGGTTTCTCTTGAAAAGATAATATATCCTCAGTAGGAAAGTCTTCTATCTATTTTTCTCCCCCAAAAACGTGCTGATACTTTTCATTGTTTGGGACAGCTGGTCTGAATTTTTCTTGAATTATGTATTGTTTGTTTTCACGAGGTCTCAGACATGTACTAGCAACAAGGGCTAACACGTTGGCAAGACTGATTTGGTTTTTAGGAACAAGGTTAAGTTGGAAATCTTGAAATGATTTTAACAGGTCAATAAAATCATCCTTATAGGCTCTAAGTCTGGGATTTTTAACAATACATTCCCCATTCACTTGCCTGATTACCAACTCTGCATTCCCATGAACTGTTATCCTCTGGGCTCTTAATTTTTTTAATAAATGCAACCCTAAAAGGAGTGCCTCCTACTCTACTATGTTACTTGTGCATTGAAAATTTAATTTATATGAATGGCCTTCAAAATGATTGTTTTCTAGATTGTAAAGCCATATTCCTGCACCTGCACTAGTTTGACTACATGACCCATCAAAACTCATATTCCACAGAGGACTAGTTTTAGGTTTAACATTAATTTCCCGACTATCCTCTTTGTCTTGGGTGCCATTGTTTTTTTCTGTGAGATAGGCACTATGTTGATGATTATCTTGTTCCAATGAAGGTTTAGAGGCTAGCTGCTTGTTTAGTATTTGATCAATTTCTTCTTCTGTCAAAGGAGGGATTTATTTTTCAGCGTGGACAAAAGTACAACACTCCTCTTTATTTTGTGTTAACTAGTTTTGAGGCTGGATGTCTTATTGAGCCTCTTCTAGGGGATCTTTACTTGTTCTTGCAGGGAGACCTTGAGGATTTTCTACTATCTCCTGATCTTCTTCTGTTTCAAACAATTCCTCATGATTATTATGACACTCAGTTTGAATACAAGGCTCATGAGTTGTTTCTTCTACATTATCAGGATGCCACTCTTCTTGTGTACTCTGAAATGAGTTATAATCTAGAGGGAGAGTTCTTATATGTACTGGTTCTCCTTCCACTTCAGATTCTGTGTTCTCTAAGTGGCTACTTGTTTCCTCAAAGCACTACTCCCTATTAGTATTTGCATTTTGTTCTTAAAGACCTCTTAACAGTAAAACACAAGTTATAGGTAGGCAATCAAAAATTTCTTGACAACCTTCCTCATCATCTTCTATAAAGTCTTGATCATCACACATATTTTTCTCATTGTCTAGGTCTTGTAGTGGTTGAGTTTGTGTTTGATCATGGAAAGGCATGGGCTGCTCTAGATCATTGATATTCAAATTAGCCTCACCTAGGAGGGATGATGAATCATTATTTATGCTAGCAGGGATATCTTGAGGAATGTCCTTTATTCCTTGATTGATTTCTTCCTCAATTGATTCATCTAGGTTTTGTGATAGTTAGGGTGCATATGAAATTCTTGAATGGCTTCTAACAGATCTCCAGGATGAATATTAACCAAATCCTCATCAATATCTAACAGGTATTGTATGATGTTCTGAGATTGATCACAACAGTTTGTATTCCATGATAAAGATGAAGGGTTTTCTTTATATTCTTCATAAAATACTTGGTGCATGTCTTTTAAAGAACACAAGCTCTTAGGTTCTAACCATTCATACCAATCCCTTGCCTTCTTCTAATGTTAACATGAACATTTTCATAAGGCAGTCTTCATGCCATTCAGTCTTTACCTTCCATACATGTATATGACATTTGATGAGATTTAACAAAGGGTCATCAAACTTTTCACCTTGAAAAACATGAAGGTTATCATCCCAACACAACTAGGGCATCTTATGTGGGAACCCAGGGATATGATCTCTACTCATTGGGGTATATCTTCGTTATATCCTTGGAATCATGTTTGTAAATCAGAAGAGAGGTCATTGTATCTTGTCAACCAATTCAGAGTCTTATACTTGTGGAGTCATTTGGTCTTTTGGAAGTTATTGAGTCGCTAGGTGGAAATTTTTAGCTTTTTAAAGGTAAAATGTTTTATGGTCCACCACCATTGATTTATTTAAACACTAATCTGAAATTTTCTAGGTTTTCTGAGGTCTTAAGGATGTATAAGATGTAAGTCACTCAGAATTTCCCAGTGGATTCTTAGGGAAAAACCAGTGGGGTCAGCAAGCCTACTGAATACCAATGGAGTCACCAAGTGAAGGATTTTTACTTGTTTTCAAAGTTTGGTTGTTGTTCACAATCAACAATCAATAATAACCAGTCTTGGTGACACTTGTTTCATTTAGAAATAGGGGTTCGTTGAGTTGTGAAGTTATCTATTACTCAATAAATTTCCCCAATATGGTCACCAGTATGTTAGGGCCTCCGTAGTTTGCAATATTGGCAAGAACAAACAATGTAGAGCCTACACCAAAACCACTTTGGAATCTTAGGACCTAGCCCTCCTAGATTCAGAGAGGGATCTCTCTATATAAGTGTTTTCAAAGATATTATCTTTAAGGCTTATGATATGATATTAGGCTAGTTATAAAGTACAAGGGTTTTGTTTTTTTTGGTTGGGATGAATATCATCAAAATGAAGGAGGCATTTTTAGGGGTAAAGGTGTAAGTAGGTTGAAATAATGGTTCAACTGATAGGATAGGTAAGAAACAGTATCAATCCATTGGGCTATGGAGTCATAAAAGTATTTAATTGCACAACAGGTTTCAAGAGTGGTCTATAGGGCAAGTCATCTATGTCAAAAGATCTCTTTAAGTTGATTTATGGTATGGAACATTAAAGTGTAATGAAAGAAGCAAACATATAAAAAAAACGAAGGGCAACTTAAGATCAAGTAAGGACTTTTAACCTAGCCTGCTTTCAACATACTCAAAGGAAAACAAGGAATAGCCTAAGATCAAGTAAGGACATTTAACCTATCCTGCTTTTGACATATTCTCAAAGGAAAACATTAAAGACAAACAAATAATAACTTAAGATCAAGTAAGGAATTTTAACCTAGCCTGCTTTCAGCGTACTCAAAGGAAAAAAAATTCAAGATGAACATAGAAAGTAGCCTAAGATCAGGTAAGGACTTTTAACCTAGCCTTCTTTTGACATAATCTTAAGGGAAACTTTCAAAACAGCTATTGGAGGAAACACTAGAGGACAGGGCTAACCATAGACTTCCCTAGTTTAACTTTACTTAGCATGAAATGAAAATATCATTCAAGAACAATATCTCAAGTTTTACTCAGCAATACATGGGCTCACCAACATTCCTTGACTGGTTACACTTTATTGAATTATCCTCAAATACACAATTAGCAGAAAACATAAAGATAAAGCTTATCAGTGAGATTTGGGGTACTTTAGAAGTAAATCCTAATCTATATTTGTTGTTCTTTATCAGATAAAGTGGAAAGTATGGAAAACATGAGAAAAATAACAATTATAGTAAGAAAAACATCACCATTGACATAGACCAAGATCCCATAAATCAGCTTGTGTATTTGATGTTCAAACCAGTTACAAACTTCAAGTCGAGTGGGTCTTTTACAGCTTCAAACTTCTCTTCTCAGCCTATCTTTCTTCAATTACAAAACAGAGCTTCAGCAGCCTCAATAGTTATTTACATTCAATGAGTATTCAAAGAACAACATTTGCAATGAGCTCTTCTTATGATATTTATAGGTGAATTGAGGAGGTAGAGTGGAAAGAAGGTTTATTTGTTCAATTAATGCAGAGTAAATGCTTCTCGGCCTTTGGGAGGCCTTATGGAGAAGTTTCAGATGTTTTAACTCTGTTTTAATTAATTTTACATTAACTTTTATCTACTTCAGTCACTTTTGTTGACTTTGGAGGCTTTTGGTAGGCTGAGAATTACTTGTGAGCTATCTTTGGCAAATATCTCTGACTGTTCATTAACTGTGTATTCTTTTGAGGAAAATGAACTTGTAGGTGGCATTTTTGGTCTTCAGAGAAGTAAAGGCTTCTATGATTTGGCATTTAAAGCCTTCCTTCTGCTGATTTGTCTGCTTTAGTGGCTTTAAACACTGATTAGGCCTTGATCTTGCTTTAAGGCCTTCTTTCATCTTCGGGGTTTTTTAAACCTTTTCTGCTGACTGTATTAACCTTTAATTATTGTTTTTCTTTGGTTTTCAGCCTTAATTATCAGGTTAAGCTCTTTGATCTTCAATTTTTATGTATTAGCCTTTTAACTTTAATTGTTCTTTGATACTCTTTAATTCTTCACCACTGTGTTTGCTGGTGTACAGGTGGCTTTAGTACATGGAGGGTTTCATAATATGACCAACGCTCATGAAGCACTGGTCAAACAATAAAATAAACCCTGGTAACTCCCTTTTTTCATGATTTTTCCGTTGTTTGGGCTATAAAAGTCGTCACCTTCTGGCCCTATCCCTTTATGGACTGTAGGGGGCTTTCAGCCCTAAAACCGCCATAAAACCTGCAAAAAACTAACAAACACGTTTATAAAACCCTGCGGGGTTGGAAAAACTGCATGCAGAGGCTGACAGAGGTGGAAGGAGCAGGATACACAGGCGGAAAAGGAAATTTCATGGGGGAGAGGGGAAAGCCTGTGAAAACAGGGTTCGAATTTGGTTTTGGCGCGAAGATGTGGAGTGGTGGTTTTGTGAAAACCGTTGGCGGTTTTTGCATGGCATCAAAGCTGTAAGAATTTTTGCACATTTTGAACGCGATACCATACAGGGCGCGACACGTGTCCTCTAGGAAACCTCCTGTTTCACATGAATTTTGGTGGTTAAACCCTGACGACAAAATCTACACCAAATTTAACGTAGGCCACTGGATCTGGGGGGGAAGATCCAATGGCTATGGGGGAGTGCGACAGATGGAAAGGTGCTTGGGCGAGGATTATAGTGGGAGCCAGGTGTCAAGAGGAGATTGGGGGATAGTTTTATGGGTGAAAGGTAGGGCCCTACTGACATCAGCTAACCTGTTTGGTAGCGCGGGTATGTTGATCGACGGGGTTGGATGTCGGGTTAAACGAGAACCGTTGGATGAGAATAATCAATGGTGGAGATGCGTATAAGAGGATGGATGGATAGATACTAGTCGGGTGAATAGGGGTTGAGAGGGGAAGCATGGTGACCATTAGATCAAGGCTTGAGGCCTATGATCAACAGCTGAGATTTCTTCGAGATTTGACAAGTGAGGAAGGGGAAAAACAAAGGGAAGGGGGCTTAAACAATGAGGAAGGAAGGGTCCAATGAAGGAGTATGGGACCAGAAGCGAGATGCGAAGGGCTAAGGAAAAAGGGCTAGGAGGAGGGATGAGGGAGGTGATCCAACGTCGTTGGATCGGAAAGATCTACAGCTAGGATTAACACGGAGTTTGGCAAATGCAGTGGGGAAAATACAAAGCAAAAGGAATTTCATAAGGGCGCGCGGGTAAATACAAGGTAAGGGAAAGGGGGCTTAATAAAGCAAAGAAGGTGTGGTCCTGTAGGAGTAGGGGACCAAGAGCGGAGAAATAACGGGCTAAGGAAGTGGTGGGGATGGGGTGATCGGCAGGTTAAATGAGGGTTGTCGGATCTTATGGATCTACGGTGTAGATCTCATCAAAGCATTGACATCGAGGTGAACTGTTTGCAAAGGAAAATGCGGGTCTATAGAGGAAATGCCGATGCGATGGGGTCTGAGGGGTTTAGGCGCTTGGTCATAGCGCTAGTTTATATGGCGAAAAGGGCTAAGGCAAGGGCTAAGGCTTAAGCCCTTGGGAGCTTAAAGCCTATACATAAAATAGGTCGGACAATAAGTTTAAAGGAAGGTTTTTAGACCTTTTTAAGAGTTTTTGATAGGGAGAAAAGGGGGTTTTATAATTTTAAAGGAGTTTTAGGTGAAATGGGGGGAAAAGAAAAGGAAAAGGGGTTTTTCAAAGGAAAATGGAGGATAAAATAAAAGGGAAAAAAGAATGAAATAGGCTTAGGAAATAATGGGGAATGGCCTAAAAAGCAGTCTCTTTTGATATCAACAGGGTCACTTGGTGGATTTTTAAATGAAACAACAATGAATATTACTCTTTGAGTTAGAAAGCATCAAAAGGCTTCAAGAATGAGAAATTTCTATGAAAATAATCTCTTGAAGGCTTAAGACCTGTTTTAGCCATCATTTGCTATGACAAAAATTTATTGATGGCTAAGAAAATGGGTTTATACAACCAAAAGCAATGTTGAAGGTAAGATTGAAAGGCACAAGGCCAAACTTGTTGACAAAGGCTACAAGAAGCAACAAGGAAGAGATTATGAGGAAACTTTTGCACCAGTTGCAAGAATGGAAACAGGAAGACCAATGTTGTCCATAGCAGCACAATACAAGTGGAAAGTTTACCCAATGGATGTGAAATCAACATTCCTAAATGGAGTATTGATGGAAGAGGTATATGTTGAACACCCTCTGGGCTATGAAAAGGAAGGTCAAGAGCACAAGGTATGCAAATTGAAGAAAGCTCTATATGGGCTGAAACAAGCACCAAGAGCATGGTACAGTGGGATAGATGCCTATCTACTCGAAAATGGGTTTGAGAAATGTGAAGGAAAACCCACAGTATACATCAAAGAGAAAGATGGTAAGATGCTCATTGTTGCTTTATATGTTGATGATGTTATATTTACAGTTAATGATGCTTATCTCATTGAGAATTTTAAAACAGCCATGAAGGATGAATTTGAAATGACTGATATGGGATTGTTGAGATACTTCTTAGGAATAGAAGTAGAGAAAAATGAAAATAATATTTTTATCTCTCAAGCTAAATATGTGAATGAAGTTTTGGAAATATTTAACATGCAGGATTGCAAGGCAGCAATTACTCCTACAGTGATGGGATTCAAACTGAGAAAAGAAGACAGCAGCAAGGATTTTGATCCAAGTTTGTACAAGAGCATAGTTTGTAACCTTATGTATTTGACTGTAACTAGGCTAGATATTATGCATGTTGTAAGCTTAATTTCCAAATTTATGGAAAGGCCAAAGGAGACACATTGGTAAGCAGCAAAAAGAATTTTGAGGTATGTGAAAGGAACAAAGAGGTATGGTATTTTATACACCACTTCAAAAAAATTTGAACTCATTGGATATACTGACAGTGATTGGGCTGGAAGTATATATGATAGTAAAAACACCTCTGGATATGTTTTTCATATGGGATCAGGAGCCATTTCATGAGCTTCTAAGCAACAGCGAATTGTGGCTTGATCAATAGCAGAGGCGGAGTATGTGGCAGCTACAGTAGCAGCATGTCAAGCAGTTTGGATGAGAAGAATGTTGAGAAGTTTGTGTCATGAACAGGTTAAAGGAACAATAGTGTATTGTGATAATAGCTCAGCTATAGCTTTATCCAAGAATTCAGTGTTTCATAAGAGAACGAAACACATTGATGTCAATTATCACTACATCAGAGAGCTAGTGAACAATGGTGAAATTGTTCTGAAGCATTGCATAATAGAAAAGCAGTTTTCTGATATATTGACAAAACCATTGGGGCAGAAAAGCTTTAATTACTTAAGAAAATGTTTGTGTATGGAAGAAAATAGCAGTTGTAATTAAAGGGGAGTGTTGGAAATTAATTCCAACTGCAGACAGAGCAGGAGGATGAGAATTCAAAGGATAGGCGGTAGAACCAAGATTTTTTTCTTTTACTTGCACTCTACCGAGCATTAAAACCTTGTTTTAAATCACCTACAAAATCCAATTTTCTAGTTAAAGTTCATAGGCCCATTTTTTTGTGCAAAGCTCTCCATCCCGCCATTTAAATCCACTGCACCTACTGCCTTAAACACCACCAACTGTTTGTTTCCTCACGCAATTTTTTTTGTATTTGAAAGCCCCCATGTCAATAGTTGTGGAGCCCATGTTCCACGTCTTCACACCCACCAAGCAATCGGAATTCGTTCGCATTGTTTGAAGCCTCGTCATTGTCCTTTAACTGCATGATGCGTTTTGGTCCTACCTTCGCCAAGTCACCAGGCCAACAGCCAATCCTGTGCGTATTGCACAAAAATGAGCCGACATCACCCATCCACAAAATGGATGCAATAAACCTTTGAACCATTTTGGATAAAACTTTGAATTCCGCTAGAGTGTCGAGCCTTAGCTAATGACAGCTCTATCACACGGTTTGGATGCACAATCAGCAAGCCCGAAATTGGATGCGATAAAGTCTGAAACCAGTTTGCATAAGGATTCTTGAAATCCGCGAAAAGCATTTATATAAGGTTTTAAACCTTAAGATAAAAGTTTAATGTCCTATGTTTTATATACGCACAATGTATTAAGGTTTCAAACCTTGGCATAAATTTTTTTTTCTAAACTCGCAACATAGTTTTGTTTTAAAGACTTTAGGTTATATATATGTTTTATATATAAATATATATTGTAAATATAAAATTTTGGAAATATTGTCATTGATGACAAAGGAGACAGCACTCAGGAAAAAGAGGCAGCGCTGAAGCAGAGGAAGGCAAAAGAGGCACAGCGAAAGCAATAGAGGCAGCAAGAAGAAAGTCAAAATGTAACAGTCATAGAAGCAGCAGAGGCAGAGGCAGAGCGACAGAAGCAGCAGAGGCAGAGGCAGAGCGACAGAAGCAGCAGAGGCAGAGGCAGAGACTAAGTGACAGAGGCAGAGAGCCGTTACAAAATTCCGGGAATCACACACTCCAATCGGCGTTATACATATAAAACATAATCCTTATTCTGGGAATCGCTTAACTCCAGCGGAAATGCAATGCATATAATACAGAACCATATTCCAGGAATCGCACACTCCAACTGGTGTTATACAACACAAATATTATTCCGGGAATCGCCTACCCCGATGGAGGATACATATATATATATCCATCATCTTACATATAAATGCCGCACATTACGTATGCTGCAAAGGACCAAGGCATATATATTATGTTATATAAGTGGAGCGCATAAAAAAAGTTTATAAGGTGGGACCCCTCCCCAATCGCAATCGGAGATCGCAAGGGCAGCAGAACATGTAACCAACAGGAAGTTGCGATTGCGATTGAAGTTCGGACCCGACGGGTCTATAAATCATGGTTAACATATATTTGAGTTCCAGGTCTAATCGCATTGGCACTTGTCAATCACATCGGAGAATATATGAGTTGCGATTGCGATTGGAAGTCCGGACCCGATGGAGGTGTGAATTATAATTCAAACGTGTTTGAAGTCCTTTCCCAATCGCATCGGCAAAATACAATGAACAGTGGCCAATCGCAACACATATTAAAAGACTTGCGATTGCGATTAAGAGTTCAGACCCGATGGGTGTATTAACGATGGTTTATATATATTTGAATTCTGGCTAATCGCATCGGATATTATAAGAGCGTCGGAACATATGTTAAAGACTTGCGATTACGATTGAAGCCCAGACCCGATGGGCTTATAAATTATGATTAACAAATGTTTCAATTCCATGTTCTAATCGCATCGGCACTAGTCAGTCGGAACACATGTTAAAGACTCGCGATTGCGATTGAAGCCCGGACCCGATGGGCTTATAAATTATGACTAACAAATGTTTCAGTTCCATGGTCAATCGCATCGGAGGTAAAGTGGAGCATCGGAACATCACAACAGAAAGTTGCGATTGCGATTGAGATTCGGACCCGATGGACTGATAAACTGTGACTTGATAGGTTTGAGTTCCGGAACATGTTAACAAAGATTTGCGATTGCGATTGAAAGGTCGGACCCGATGGGTTTATAAGCCAAGACTGATATATGTTTGAAGTTTCGCCATAACAGTGAATAATCGCAATCGGAAGAGGCTGAGGAGTGATACATCGCATCGGAAAAGATCAGTGAGTGAGCCCGAAAGGAGTTCTTATTTGTTTAAAGAGTTTTTATTATATAATGCCGAGAATTGATTTAAGTCTTTTTAAAAGGAAGTTTGTATGTATGCAGAGTGTTGGAAACATATATATATATATGAAAGAGGGCGGCGTATATATATATATATATATATATATATATATATATATATATATATATATATATATATATATATATATATATATATATATATATATATATATATGCGTATATATATATGTTTGTATATATATATATGTATATATATATATTATATATATATATATATATATATATATATATATATATATATATATATATATATATATATATATGTATTTAAATGGATTGTGTGGTACGTAGACCCGGGCCCTCGGCCAACGGGAGGGCGATTCTTAATATACAATGACTGTGATCTATGTTCGTTCCGCTTGCGGAACTTCCACATCAACAAGACACTCGTGGCATGAAAAGGGTTGAAATTTCCCTGATTTAAAAAGTCAGCAATTGCATTTCATTTATTTAAAAGGTAGAGTTACACGTATGCAGCTGTTACACCCCCACAGAGGACAGAAAAGCAAATAGAGCCGAGAGGAGATAAAACACAGTCACAAAAAGGACAAAGACAGCCGAAGAAAAGACAAATGCGCATCAATTCAAAAGACTAAATGAGTTGAGCTAGAGTTCACTTTGTAATAAGAATGTAAATATTTTAATTGTTTTTATTGTTTGTGATGCATTGGCAAGTCTCCGAGAGAAAACAAACTCCCACTGTAATGTTAAAATTGACACCTACAGTCATAATTTCTGAGTAAGATGATAAAAGGAGTGAGAAGGCAGAAGGCAAAGAGACATGACTTTCCATTTCGAATTCCAAGCAGAATACAAACAGTCATGTGAGGAAATCTATAAATAATATCATCTTGATATGCAGAGAGAGTTTTTTTTTTTAGAGCAAGGGAGAGAGCATATATAGAGAGAATGTAGAATATAGAAGGCAAAGAAGATTAAGAGAAGCTACAGAACAGAGCTGATATCTGAGGTAAATCAGTAAACATTCAGTTTTAGAAAATTAGGAAGTTGGAGCTTCCCTATCAAGTTGCAGCTTGATAGCTGTCAGTTGTAGCTGACTGAGGTTGGAGCCTCCTGTAGGTTGGTGCCTGCAGAAAACTGAAGGGAGTTGGTGCTTCCTTGCAAGTTGTAGCTTGCAGAATTGAGGTAGGAGCCTCCTGTAGGTTGGTGCATGCAGAAAACAGTGGTGAGAGGGAGTTGGAGCTTGCCTTTGCATCACAACAATAATAAGATGTGGTTTTCTCCCTTTATGGGTTTCCACTTATATCTGGTGTCTCTGTGCATGATATTTATGTATTGATCTGATATGTATCATTTGCTTAATACCTGCTGCTCTCATATTAAGTCTATTGCTCTATTAAACTAATACTTTCTGATTACATTCTAAAATTACTCTCACATCAAATTGAGTTTGAAATGAAGGTGTAAATAAGTTTAATGAAAAGTTTTAAAAGATCAAGAATGTATTAAACTGATTCACCCCCCCCCCCTCAGTTTAATTAGAGTTTCAACAATTGGTATCAGAGCAAGGTTCCTTGTATATCAGTCTAACAACTGAAAGGAGATCCTAGGCTCTCAAGATGGCAAGTCAAGAAGGAAGCTCAACCAATAAAGCCCCTTTCGTTACAGGTGCAAATTATGCCTTTTGGAAAATAAGAATGAAAGCTTATATAATGTCCTTAGGATTAGAAGCTTGGGATGCTGTGGAAATTGGATATGTCACAAAGTCAACTGATACAGAGAAAGAAGCTAAAGAAAGCTTTGTATCTAATGCAAAAGCAATGAATGCAATCTTAAATAGACTATCTGAAGCTGAGTTTATCAAAATAATGCACAGTAAGACTGCCAAAGATATGTGGGACACTCTAGAGAATATCCATGAGGGAAATAAAAAGGTTAAGACTGCCAAACTTCAAGTATATAGAGCCCAGTTTGAAAATTTAAAATGAATGATGATGAAGATGTTGGGAGCTTCTTCTTAAAAGTTGCAGAAATTGTTAACAGTATGAAAGCTCTTGGAGAAACAATACCAGAAGGTATAATTGTACAAAAGATTCTAAGATCTCTTCCATCGAGATTCAATCCCAAGGTGTCTGCAATAGAAGAAACAGCTGATTGGGAGACCTTGACCATGAACCAACTACTAGGAAATCTTACAGCATATGAGATGAGGCTCCCACAGAAGAAGCCAAGTACAAGGGAAGCAGCATTCAAAATAGAAAAGAAGAAAGAAGAAAAGGAAGACATATGCTCCTGCTCTGATGAAGAAGAGGCTAAATTTGTCAAGAAATTGGATAGAGGATCAGGTAGATACAAAGGCAAACTTCCTTTTAAATGATTTAACTGTGGAAGAGTTGGACATTATGCTGCTAGATGTCCTCACAAGAAAGTAAGAAATCAAGCTCAAGAATCAGAGAAAGACACATCAAAGAATTGGCAGAAAGGAAAGAAATTCAGCAAAAAATCCTTCTATGCTCAGCAAGACAGCAGTGCATCTGAAGACTCAGATGAATTCTCAGGAGAAGAGGGAACCTCTGAATTTTTATTAATGGCCATAGAAGATCTTGAAGGACTCCCGCTAGAAGAAGAAGAAGAAGGGGAAGTCGATCTTGAGGGGGAGCTAAGAAGTGCTCTGGAGGAGATTGACAGACTCAAACTAAAATGCAGAAAACAAAAAGATATTCTCCTCAAATGTGTGAAAGAAGAACAAAATTTAGAAGTCCTCATGCAGCTGAAGGTAAAGCTTGAAGAAGCCAAAAAGATAGAAGATATATTACTTCAGCAAATCAAAGATAAAACTCGATAACAAGAGAAGCTGGAAGAATAAATTCTGTGTTTGAGAAGGAAATTAGAAAGTGCTCAATAGAAAGTTTCTATATACCCTTCTCAAATGACAAGTTCTAGTAGGTTGAATGAAATATTGGATGCTCAAAGATCTCCTCTAATAAAAACTGGGATAGGCTATGAAGGAGAATCAAGTAAAGGCAAAGAAAAGGAAAACAAAAATATAATTTTTGTGAAAGCAAAGAAGGTTGATGAAGCAGCCCAAATAATTCCTACAAAGGAAGAAACATGTAATGAGAAAGACAGAGACCAGAAGAAACCTCTAATAACAAAGATTGTAACAAATACTAAGACAATAGAAAAAAGATCATATATTCCTGATTATATCAAATTTGGAAGCCATCAAAGGAGATTCTTGCCTCCTATGAAGAATGCCACCTGTTATGTCTGCAACAAGCAGGAACACATTGCTGCATATTGTCGTGCAAGGAGGAATGATTCAAACCAGCAAAAGAGGCAAGCATGGAAGAGACAACCTTACATCAGGTATGCAAGTAATTTCTATGGTTATTGTTTTTATTGTAAGGATTTTTGCCATAGAATTATTGAATGTAGAAAGTATGGACAAAGACTGATGTTCAATACCTCAAAGAGGTTTATGAGTCAAAGCAATTTTGTTCATGCTCACAATTCTGCAAAAACTATAATCAAATGTTGTATATGCAATCAAATTGGGCATATATCTTCCAAGTGTTCTCTAAAGGGATATAATTCATCACCTCACAAAAGATACCAAACAAAAGGGGGCCTCCAGTGGATAAAGAAGGTGAATAAATGTGACTTGGATTTAACTGCTCAAGATTTGAAGAGTCAATGGTATTTGGACAGTGGCTGCTCTAAACACATGACAGGAGATAAAAACAAGTTTATTACTCTTGATGAAAAGAAATCTGGCAATGTTACTTTTGGCAATGATAAATCAGGTAAGATCAAGGGAAAAGGCTCAGTTAGCATAGATAATGGAAGAGGAAAGGCCCAAGATGTACTATTTGTAGATGGGCTGAAAGAAAATTTACTGAGTGTCAGTCAGATGTGTGACAAAGGCTGTGAAGTTCTCTTTAGAGCACAAGACTGTGAAGTCAGATCAAGCACAACAGGAAAGACTCTGCTCAAAGGTGTCCAAACAGAGAGTAATGTGTACATAGTAAAAGAGGAGGATGAAGCCTGCCATCTGAGCAAACTTGAGGAGTCATGGTTATGGCATAGGAGATTAGGACATCTCGGCTTCGACCATATCATCAGACTGAGTAAGAAGAAAGCTGTCAGAGATATGCCTGAAATAAAGAGGCCTTCAAATACCATATGCAAATCTTGTCAATTTGGGAAACAAACTCGCACATCCTTTAAATCTAAAGATGAGCTATCAACTAGAAGACCACTCCAGCTTGTGCACATGGATCTGTGTGGACCTGCAAGAACTAAAACACCAAGTGGAGAATCCTACTTCATGTTGATAATAGATGATTTCTCCAGAATGACATGGGTTGCTTTTCTCAAGAATAAATCAGAAGCTCTGGAAAAATTCAAAATGTTTAAAGCATTAGCAGAAAATCAGACAGGATGCAAGCTGAAATGCATCAGATCAGACAGAGGAGGTGAATTCACTGATTATGACTTTGCAGACCTATGCAATGAACATGGCATAAAACAACAATTTACTATTGCGGGGACACCTCAGCAGAATGGAGTAGCAGAGAGACAAAACAGATTTGTTCAAAAAATATCCAGAGCCATGATGCAAGAGAATAATATTGCTCAAACCTTCTGGGCAGAAGCAGTGCACACTACAGTACATATCCTTAATAAAGCTCACTTAAGGCCAAGTAGTGACAAGATTCCCTATGAACTATGGCATGGAAAGCCAACCTCAATCAAACATTTCAGAATCTTTGGAAGCAAGTGTTACATAAAGAATAATGATGAAAATCTTGGCAAATTTGATGCAAGAGCAGATGAAGGGATATTTCTAGGATATGCCTCCAAAAGCAAAGGGTACAGGTGCTACAACAAGACCCTTCGAAAGATAGTTGAAAGTATTGATGTGAGATTTGATGAAGAACTTCCAAACAATACTAGAGATACAGACTGATGCAGTACATCAGACAACAATGAAGAAGAAGACGAGAATGATGATGAAACCAGCAAGACAACAGAAGATGCAGAGCTGAGCTCAAAAACCCCCTCAAGATACACTCAGAAGAATCATCCTGAAGATCATATCATAGGAGACAAGAAAGCAGGAGTCCAGACAAGAAGGCAGCTAACAGAACAAACAGAAGAAGTATACATAGCCATGTTATCACAAATAGAGCCAAAGAAATTTGAAGAAGCCAGCAAGGACAAGTATTGGATAAAAGAAATGAATGAAGAATTGGACCAAAGTGAGAAGAACAATACCTGGGAACTAGTTCCTAGACCTATTGAGAAAAATATCATTGGTTCAAAGTGGGTATTCAAAAACAAAATGAATGAGCAAGGACAAGTAATCAGGAATAAAGCTAGGTTGGTCTACAAAGGATACTCACAAATAGAAGGACTTGATTATGATGAAACATTTTCCCCTGTAGCTAGAATGGAAGCTATCAGAATGTTCCTGGCATCTGCATGCTATCAAGATTTCAAGGTATATCAAATGGATGTAAAATATGCCTTTCTTAATGGTGATCTAGAAGAAGAAGTGTACATGGAACAACCAGAAGGTTTTTCATTGACAGATAAAGAAGACTATGTATGTAAAATGAAAAAGGCCCTATATGGACTGAAACAGGCTCCTCGTGCTTGGTACTCAAGACTGGATAAATATTTGCAAAAACAGGGTTTTAAGAGAGGTGGAGTAGACAGCAACCTATACATAAAAGCCCATGAAAATAAACTTTTGATTGTTGTAGTGTATGTTGATGACATTATGTTTGGAAGCAACAAAGATGATCTAGCAAAAGGGTTTGCTGATGAAATGAAAACAGAGTTTGAAATGTCTATGATCGGAGAGCTCAGTTTCTACTTGGGACTACAAATTCAGCAAAAGAACACAGGTACATTTATTTCACAAGAAAAATACATAAAAGAAATGTTGAAAAAGTTCAAAATGGAGGACTGCAAAGCTGTGTCAACTCCCATGACCACAGGTTGCAAGCTGTGTGCTAATGATGGGTCTGCTGACATAGATCAAAGACTTTACAGATCCATGATTGGAAGTCTATTGTATCTGACTGCATCAAGACCAGACATCATGCTAGCAGTAGGATTAGTGGCTAGATATCAAGAAGCACCTAAACAAAACCCATCTTCTGGCAGTCAAAAGAATATTCAGATATCTACAAGGAACAATACAGTATGGACTTTGGTATCCTAAAAGCAAAAACTTCACTTTATCAGCATACACAGATGCAGATTGGGCCAGTTGTGTGGATGATAGGAAGAGTACAAGTGGAGGTGCATTATATCTAGGAGAAAGTCCGGTTGCATGGCTAAGCAAGAAACAAACATCCATCTCTTTGTCTACAGCTGAAGCAGAATATATAGCAGCAGCAGCATGTTGTACACAAGTCATGTGGATGAAGCAAACTCTTCAAGACATGAAGGTAAGCATTGATGAACCTATTTCAATCAAATGTGATAATACAAGTACTATAAGTATATCTAAAAATCTTGTACTTCACTCAAAAACTAAACATATTCCAATTAAGTATCATTTCCTTCGAGAACAAGTGGCTCAGAAGATAGTAAAGCTGGAATATGTACCAACGAAAGAACAGACAGCTAATATATTTACCAAACCTCTTGCTAGAGAACCATTTCAATACTTGAGAGATAAACTAGGGGTAGTATCTGCAGATGCTACTCTGTGATATAAAGAGAAAGCACAGTCTCAGGGGGAGAACAAAACGAAGATATCATTCCAGGGGGAGAATAGCCAGCAAGATAAGCATAAAACAAGTCCACAGGATCAGCATTATCAGTATTATTAGCATTCCGAAGCAACAAGAACCGTTCAATCGTAAAATTCATATTACAGGCACTACAAATGAAACACAACTATAAAACATATATTGGCTCACTATACCAAAGTGTTCTCTCAACAAGTTTCATACATCACTCTGGAGTAGCATAGTCCAATTTCAGCAGAAGAGGACCTAAACGTAACTCAGAGAAAGGAAATACAACGACAGAACCCATACAGAGAGATGAGGCGTCGTCCGAAGAACAAACAACAGGAGGAAGAGCAGGCAAACAGGAAGAGCAAGCAACAAGAGAAAGAGAAAGCAAACAGAGAAAGTGGATTGCCATCAATGCCAAAGGGGGAGACTGTTGGAAATATTTTCATTGATGGCAAAGGAGGCAGCACTCAGGAAAAAGAGGCAGCGCTGAAGCAGAGGAAGGCAAAAGAGGCACAGCGAAAGCAATAGAGGCAGCAAGAAGAAAGTCAAAATGTAACAGTCATAGAAGCACAGTGAAGAACCGTTATCGAAAGGTAGAGACAGAGGCAGAGCGAAAGAAGCAGCAGAGGCAGAGGCAGAGACTAAGTGACAGAGGCAGAGAGCTGTTACAAAATTCTGGGAATCACACACTCCAACTGGCGTTATACATATAATACATAATCCTTATTCCGGGAATCGCTTAACTCCAACGGCAATGCAATGCATATAATACAGAACCATATTCCGGGAATTGCACACTCCAACTGACGTTATACAACACAAATATTATTCTGGGAATCGCCTACCCCGATGGAGGATACATATATATATATATCCATCATCTTACATATAAATGCCACGCATTACGTATGCTGCAAAGGACCAAGGCATATATATTATGTTATATAAGTGGAGCGCATAAAACAAAGTTTATAAGGTGGGACCCCTCCCCAATCGCAATCGGAGATCGCAAGGGCAACAGAACATGTAACCAACAGGAAGTTGCGATTGCGATTGAAGTTCGAAACCGACGGGTCTATAAATCATGGTTAACATATATTTGAGTTCCAGGTCTAATCACATCGGCACTGGTCAATCACATCGGAGAATATATGAGTTGCGATTGCGATTGGAAGTCCGGACCCGATGGAGGTATGAATTATAATTCAAACGTGTTTGAAGTCCTTTCCCAATCGCATCGGAAAAATACAATGAACAGTGCCCAATCGCAACACATATTAAAAGACTTGCAATTGCGATTAAGAGTTCGGACCCGATGGGTGTATTAACGATGGTTTATATATATTTGAATTCCGGCTAATCGCATCGGAGATTATAAGAGCGTCGGAACATATGTTAAAGACTTGCGATTGCGATTGAAGCCCGGAACCGATGGGCTTATAAATTATGATTAACAAATGCTTCAATTCCATGTTCCAATCGCATTGGCACTGGTCAATCGGAACACATGTTAAAGACTTGCGATTGCGATTGAAGCCCGGACCCGATGGGCTTATAAATTATGACTAACAAATGTTTCAGTTCCATGGTCAATCGCATCGGAGGTAAAGTGGAGCATCAGAACATCACAACAAAAAGTTTCGATTGTGATTGAGATTCGGACCCGATGGACTGATAAATTGTGACTTGATAGGTTTGAGTTCCGGAACATGTTAACAAAGATTTGCGATTGCGATTGAAAGGCCGGACCCGATGGGTTTATAAGCCAAGACTGATATATGTTTGAAGTTTCACCATAACAGTGAATAATCGCAATCGGAAGAGGCTGAGGAGTGATACATCGCATCGGAAAGATCGGCGAGTGAGCCCGAAAGGAGTTCTTATTTGTTTAAAGATTTTTTATTATATAATGCCGAGAATTGATTTAAGTCTTTTTAAAAGGAAGGTTATATGTATGCCGAGTGTTGAAATTACTTATATATATATGAAAGGGCGCTGTCATATATATATATATATATATATATATATATATATATATATATATATATATATATATATATATATATATATATATATAACGCCGTTAAGTATAAGTCGTGTAATCGTAGACCCACGGGGTCCCAAACTTAATGGGAGGGCGATTCTTAATATACAATGATCGTGATCTATGTTCGTTCCGCTGCGGAACTTCCACATCAACAAGACACTCGTGGGTATGAAAAGGGTTGAAATTGCCCGATTTAAAAATTCAGCAATTGCATTTCATTTATTTAAAAGGCAAGAAAGCACGTATGGCAGCTATGCCACCTCTAAAAGAGGACAGAAAAACAAATAGAGCTGAGAGGAGATAAAACACAGTCACAAAAAGGACAAAGACAGCCGAAGAAAAGACAAATGCGCATCGATTCAAAAGACTAAATGAGTTGAGCAAGCTGTGTGGTCTGTAGACCCACGGGCCTCAGCTTAACGGGAGGGCGATTCTTAATATACAATGACTGTGATCTATGTTCGTTCCGCTTGCGGAACTTCCACATCAACAAGACACTCGTGGCATGAAAAGGGTTGAAATTTCCCTGATTTAAAAATTCAGCAATTGCATTTCATTTATTTAAAAGGCAGAGTTACATGTATGCAGTTGTTACACCCCCACAGAGGACAGAAAAACAAATAGAGCCGAGAAGAGATAAAAAACAGTCACAAAAAGGACAAAGACAGCCGAAGAAAAGACAAATGCGCATCGATTCAAAAGACTAAATGAGTTGAGCTAGAGTTCACTTTGTAATAAGAATGTAAATTTTTTAATTGTTTTTATTGTTTGTGATGCATTGGCAAGTCTCCGAGAGAAAACAAACTCCCACTGTAATGTTAAAATTGACACCTACAGTCATAATTTCTGAGTAAGCTGATAAAAGGAGTGAGAAGGCAGAAGGCAAAGAGACATGACTTTCCATTTCAAATTCCAAGCAGAATACAAACAGTCATGTGAAGAAATCTATAAATAATATCATCTTGATATGCAGAGTGAGTTTTTGAGAGCAAGGGAGAGAGCATATATAGAGAGAATGCAGAATATAGAAGGCAGAGAAGATTAAGAGAAGCTACAAAACATAGCTGATATCTGAGGTAAATCAACAAACATTCAGTTTGATAAATTGAGGAAGTTGGAGCTTCCCTATCAAGTTGCAGCTTGATAGTCGTCAGTTGTAGCAGACTCAGGTTGGAGCCTCCTGTAGGTTGGTGCCTGCAAAAAACTTAAGGGAGTTTGTGCTTCCTTGCAAGTTGTAGCTTGCAGAATTGAGGTAGGAGCCTCCTGTAGGTTGGTGCCTGCAGAAAAACAGTGGTGAGAGGGAGTTGGAGCTTGCCTTTGCATCACAACAATAATAAGATGTGGTTTTCTCCCTTTATGGGTTTCCACTTATATCTGGTGTCTCTGTGCATGATATTTATGTATTGATCTCATATGTATCATTTGCTTAATACCTGCTGCTCTCATATTAAGTCTACTTATTATATTATACTAATATCTCCATTGCTTACATTCTAAGATTACTCACACATTAAATTGGATATGAAATGAAGGTGTAAATAAGTTCAATGAAATTTTTTTAAAGATCGTGAATGAATTAAACCGATTCACCCCCCCCCTTAGTTTAATTAAAGGTTCAACACTTTACCCCCTTGCATTCACTCGTTCTATCGAACCTGTATGCATTGGTAACGTTTGCCGCAATCGTGCTCAATATGATGCAACAGGAGGTTTATTACCTGATGCCCTTTGACATCGCATCCTCCATATTCATGTTTGTTTATATTCGTCTTTGTGATGCAATTGAATGGTGTATATCATGTACATAATCCTATCATTTTTAGAGGATATCTACGAGTAAAGCTTTTTATGTGTGAATTTGAAATCATTACATTCAGCTCATGTACCTAGAGCACAAAATCACTATGTAGATAACATTGCAAACAATATTCTAGATCGGCGTTTAAATACATGCATTTAACACAAGACAATAACATAAAACCATCAAAACGATGCATATCCATAATATGTGTCTCTAACATGTTTTAGGAAACCATCAACTTCCTGATACATAAGGACATGCCCATAACATGTTACAAAAACTCGGCTGGGGGCACCACCTTCCCCTATATCTAATCACTATATGGAGGATCCCCAGGCCAATGGCTTCGCTCCCGCAGCTCATAGATCACGCATCCCCTATTCGGCCATCGCCATGCACCGCATGACCCCTCGCCACCCCCGAGGGTAGAACAATACATAGTTTGCGGTAACGTCATCCAAGTCTTGTTAGCCGCGCTCCGAAACACCTATTTAAGGCCACTCACATCTACGATGGATGTCCTCCGTGAGGGCTATTGCATCCTCATTTTGTGGCACTCTCGATCCACTAGGGTCCACAGCTTCTATACCCAGTTGTCCCATATACCCAAATGGCTTACCTGCCTTATATCTCGCATACCAAAAGTGGAAGAATCAAGAGCATATGTATTATCTTCCGAAACTTTATAATGCACATAAAATATTAGCAATTTTTCACTTACCATCGTACCACCATACTTGATGAGGTGGCAAGTGGCAACCGGGTCCCCACGATAAGTCATCCTCGCTATAGGGACAACATGTACAATGGCATCTCGATCCCCATGAGCAAAACTCGAGTCACAACACTATCCAACTACCCCACCTCCTTCCGCATAGTAGTCACCCCCACTCAAACACATCGTGGCTCCCCTCTGGCCCCCATCCCGGAGTTGTATACGAGGTCGAAATGTCTGGGATCTTCTTGAAGAAGCAGGAGCACAACATCGTACGATATGCACAATCATGGTTCACTTTCCGCTTGCACAGCGTTGACAACTATATTTTCAACGACGACAACATCATCCGTCCACCGCGTATGTCCACTCAACACACTCTCCACAATCATCATCTACCCTTCGTTGATTTGCTTTAGTGCTCCTGGGTTTCAGGATCCGTTAAAGATCGTTGTGGCCATAGTACCCGGTCTCTAACCTCTCTAGATCCCCGATGAGCATTCTGTCCCTTTGAAATGGAGACCCTGTCGACAATGGCACTCTACAAACTTCATGATGTTCCGTCTTCGCGGTAGCTAATCGGGCCGATTATTCCCTACCATCCCAAGTGGTGGGAGACCAAATAAAAAAATATATATCCTCGAACGTCAATTCGATCCAAAGGCTCCCTACACTATAAATACCTCATGGTCCAAATCCTAATAGATGACAACTGGCCAACAAGGGCTCTCCAACTCTACCGGGTTCTCTTACCAACTTCTCAAAACCCTAAACCTAGCCAATGCACTATGACAACCCCGATCCTCTCAAACTCTGACTGTGAATGTGTCCAGTTCTCTCTTTCCCGTTGATCCATAATTGGCATATCTACATAAAACCATCATATTTGTCACCGTATTTATAGAAAGATCGTATCCAAACATAAAAACCCAGCTTCTCAACCAAAACAAAGATAGAAAAAACCTCTCTATGTCGTGTCGCACTTTCAAGCCCAATCCTAGGACAGGTCGCAAGCCTTTTACCTAAAACCTGCCACCCAAAGGTGCTTCTCAAAATGCAACTCGGGCCATCAAGAGTGAGTAGGCAGGGGTCCAGCATCGAGCTCGAGGACCCAAAATGAAATTTCCACCCCACCGAAAATGAAAGAGAAGTTTAGGGCCTCTTACCCGCAATCGACAGATCTCGATTCCAACGGTCAATTTGTCCGCTATTCTTGCCACAAGATTTAGGGCCTTCTCCTATCTACATTCACCAAATCCACTTGAAAATGAGTGAATTTGGAGGAAAAATGCCTAATTAAAAGATAAACCCTTGATTTTTCTTTCGCTCATTGCGGCCAAACCGTAGCTTAGTTTGAAAAACCGTCCGTACCATTGGAAAGCTATCAATGAGCCATCAAATGGGTATCTTTTAGTTTTTTGTGAGTTGATACTTCACCAAGACACATTTTTTTCCAAGGGTCACTTCCACCACTCCTCAAAATCGACTTCTTCACTTGCAACACTTGTACATGGGGTACCACTCTGCATTCATACTTGTCCATGGTCGTGTTCATTTTCATCATGAGTAACCATCATGTACTCATGTTTTTATGGTCCCCATTGGACCTTTTCTCGTGTGGCAAGATCATCGAGTCATTCTTGTTTAGAGACCGAGTTGAGTCATCGTCGCATCCATGGAGTCTATCCCAGTCCCTTTGTATTCCTCCATAGTCCTCCATCCTTAATTGCTTGGTTCCTCTCTCGTGTCGCACATTATGGTTTTCGGCCCTACTATCCCCTATCCCCATCATATTGTGTTAGTCGCTACTAGGTCATCGCTGGCTCCTTTATGCTCTAACAAGGAAGTCGTCTCTGTCGGCCACTTCCGCACTCCACTCATTTCATCATCATCCCCTGAAGTCGGGCCTCATTGGCCCGCCTACTATTTTCTCTTGTTCCTTAGTTGAGTATTCCTATTGCCTCACCTATGGTGGACGTCCTTCTCCGTTGACATCAGATCATTCATTTGAGAAGACATGTTCAGAGTATGTGAAAATTCTGCCCAAACACCTGTTTGGTGCTCCTGACGCAAAGGGACTCCTTATCGCCCTTTGACTTGATTTTTTCTCAACTCTACCTCCTTTCTCAGCATGATCGAGATATGTATACTTGATGGTTCAAGATGCGCGAGATGATACCAACGATTCCTAGTGTGTGTTAGACGTTTTAGCCCCTCACTAGGGGGTGGCCCTATAGATATCCCCCCACATGCATGGATGACCTCTTCATTACATCCTTTCGATGCAACTCCATATATTTGATGACGCGCCCAAATTTCACTTCAGAGCCCTTTTTACTTTCATGTATCACTATATTTTAGAGCCCATTCCTATATACAAAGGGCATTTAGTTGCATTTGTATCTCATGTGCTCGTATATTATTGTATAAGTCCCGGTTGTTATCCCGTGCACAGTATGTATGTGGATGCATTATCATATTTTTATCTCGGCTCATGTTTATGCCAACATGTACTATATTGTCAAATTTCTCTTGTTTACCGGATGCATTATTCTTTGTAACTTGTCTCGACGGAATAGGTATGCCTCCCCGCCACCTATAACATAGATATTCACTCATAAAAGAGACTTGTCGCACCTCGTAAATCTTGCGTCCTCGTGGTATAGTCCTCTAGTGCTTTGGTCTACCTTATATTTCTCTCTCTCGACTTCCCCTTCTGTCTAGTGATTGAGTTGTTACATCGTACTTCGGTTATACGATTAGCTCCTAATGCTCGCACACTCGGGGGGAACTGCTACACCATTTTTTAGTGATCTAACTGCTACTATTAGATGGACCAGTACACTTTATAATACCAATTTTACCCTAAGTAAAATTGGTTTCACTATGAAAAATAACTTAGTAAACCACCTTTATTAAGTTTTTTATGGTCTAAAACAAGAAACCCCATGAGAAATATTAGTCAAATTCACATTTGTTTGATTTTCTCAAGGAATAATTAGTTAAAAAATAGTTTAATTAATATTCTTGATCATATTTAACCCAAAAAAACAAAAATCAATTAGATAAATTATTATTTATCCTATTATTTTCTAGGAATAATTATTTAAATCTCATTTAAATAATATTCCTCTATTAAATTTGACTAAATCACTCATAAATAATTAAATAAATCATTATTTATTTGATTTTTACTCAACCACATCCTTAAAATAAATAAATAATTTATTTATTTGTTATTTACAAATAAAGGGATTTGCCCCAAGTCGTTCTTCCAACAAATATAATAAAATATTCCATAAAAGTTGGATTAGAATTGGTTAATAGTATTTTAATTATGCACCAAGATCTAGAGACAAACCTAATATTTTGTTATAAATAAAAGGGTTTTCCCATTCACTCACTACTCATGCCTAAAGGTCACTCCGGATCTATACTTTTGGTCTTACTTTGATCCACCATCATTGTCATATTTTGCTATCTTTTTCCTTTGAGTTCCATTTTTGTCCTGGTTTTCACACCATCAAGAGAGAGAGATTTTAGATCCGAAGTAACAGGACTTACAATAACCTATCCCATTGAGGAGGACTGCAACATCCTTATATGTTCTCCTCCTGTGTGCCATAAATACAAATTCTTTAAACATATTCTTGTCTTTTCTATTGGATGCATGGACCAACTTTGTTTTTATTCACTCGCTTAATTTCTTTTAATGGATCGATCTAGATTTTGCAAAGATTTATCTTGTCAACTAATTACAAATCTAAAGATATTGGTAGCCATATTTTCTCATTGTATTAAAAGTTACAGTACCTGCCAGTGAGCCTTTTTCGTACACTTGTGATTAAGATTCATACTAATGCCTAGGGTAAGAGGCATAGCATCACCAATACTCTTGATCTAGTCAGATTTGCAACAATCCATGGATCATGACTAGACAAAATCATATTGACAAAGGCTAAATTTATACAGTATGGAAAAGCTCCCATAAGAGACGCAGTCTGAAACACCCGACCCAATGTTCCTCATAAGGAGTAATGACCTTCCCAACATATGGAATTTGCCTATTAAAGGACTTAGAGGGGAATAAATCCAATTGATCCACAGCTACTATCATCCCTTTATGCGGGAAATGAGGGAGATGAAAAAGGGTGGGGACCAAAAAAGCCATAGCATTTGTCCAACTACGTCCAAGATGGAGATGGTAGTTGAAGTTGGCCTCTACCATCGAATCCTCCATGTTCACTCATTTTTCCCCTCCAATAAGATGGGCAATGCCTTGATTATTTCATACGACCGAGCCGACCATCAAAATATTCTAAGGAATTCGTGGACTAAATCAATGGGGAGAGTCGATGGATTTCCTCAAAGATGCGATGGACATGATGAGTGTGTGCTCTAAGCACCTTCTATCAATGATAATTTGATGAATATTATTTCCCATAATGGTAACTTGAATCAGAAAGCCACCGAGATGGGAGGAGAGGAACGAAATTATTGAAATCGAAAATAATCGCATTGGAATCACACCCATCCTCCAATGGTAGTGAGTAATGTCACAGATGGGGACGCTTGAAGACCTCCAAAGCCGACATCGCTCGAAGGCGCCCGAGCTAGATCCCTCTACATTATTTTAGTGATATAAGGTTTTGCATTCGATTGTAAGACTGCTTCGAAAAGAAAATTTTTAAGGTGGTCGAATGATGGAGTCATTACTTTGGAGTTTCTCAATATGAAGAGGACCAAAGTTAGGAGGCACAAAGAGTGATATGGGACTTCGGTTCCACAATAAGTAATCGATAGATTGCGATAATATTTTCGTTCTCATGGTGATGGAAATGGATTACATTCCACTTCCATGAACACCTAAGAGCTACAAGATTATTAAGTTTGTTCTACCATTTGTGTCTCATGGAAGGAAATGATTCTTTCAAAACCGTCGTTGAGTCCCGAGTGCGCCCTTCAAGACGGGAATCCGACATGTCGAGGAAAATTTGGTGTAATGAATGTCATCACATATTAGAAAAGGATATTTGGGTTTACATGATGGAGAATCAAAAGCATAAGACTTATTTGAATCCTTTTTAGGGTTCCCCGAGTTTTAGACTTGTTTTGACCCATTTTTCTTAGCTCGAGGATTTTTCAAGGTGTAGAATGAGCAACATTTACCTCCGAGGTTTTACCGTTGCAGATTCTCCGATTCTGGTTAAAGGAGTGGCACATCAAAGATCGTGTGAAAATTTTATGAAGGAAGTTTACCTTAAATTTTAGAAACCTTGGTGAATCTTACTAGTCCCCAATATGTCAATTTGTAAATTTAATAATATTTTTGTAAAAAAAAATAGGTTGTTAATTATTTTATATTAGTATATATAAATGTCGGTGATTTTTAGGGTAAAAATAATTTTATTCTCGTAAAATTTGGGCGAATCAATTTTCAAATAAATGGAAATTGGCGAATCTTTTTTTTTTTTTTTAAGTATGGAAAATTAGCTCACCTACGAATATTAGCCCCTAAAATTTTCCCCGATCAACATCGTTGGATTTGGAATTCGATGAAGCTTAGGTGCACTAATTATCGCATGATCCATTTCTCTAAATAACATCATCCATCGGAGGTGTAGCAGAGACTGCGATGATGAAGGATTAGTCGAAGGATGTGGTGCATCAAAGTAGAAAATCATATAGAGTTCCGTACCAGGAATAAACCAAGTCAAGATATTGAGTTCTAGTGATGACCACCTCTTTAGTGACAAAATCCCATTGCAAGATCTGTAATTTTCGTAACAAAATGATTTTGTGAACCATTCCTGCCAATAAATCTTAATCTAGAATATCAAATTTGATAAGGCGATGACGACGCCACCATTCATGGATGTGATCCGAAATATGCATAGTATTTGGTTGCTTCAATGAAGCAAGAAATGTGTGTCGCCTTAATATCGCATAGGAAGCTGAAATGAGTGAGGAAGGTCATAACCAAGGAATTGAAATAGAAGAAAATTTCAAGGGAGTCAATGTACTATTTGTCAGCAGCATCGATCAAAGTGTTTCAGAAAAGATGAATACGAATGGAATCTTCAACCCAAAAATTAGAGGAACACCAAAAATAGTATTTTAGAACATGGAGTTGAGGGGTCTTCCTGCATTTCCCTTCGAACTTCGGTAAAATCACTTGGAATCTTAATTAGAATCGGCGACAACGCACCATGCTAGATGGGGTCATTTATGAGCTTTGACTATAGCCAAGAATAGTAAAGAAGGGATGATGAGGAGAGAAAGGTCGTGGGTTCCAACTTGATTGATAAGGATTCTGCCCTGTCAGCAGACATGACCCTGGACATGCATATTCCCCCCATGGCTAGTAAGGACCTTGCTCCATATATTGCTATTAGGACCTCGATGGGGTTTTTGATATTTTCCCCATGGGTACCGAGGCTGCCAACCTTGCCGTACATGGGGTCCACGATAAGGTCCAGCTTTGCAGCCCTTGTTGAACATGAGGTCCACCGTGGTCCCCGTTGAACATGAGGCTGAGCCCCGCCGTCCTTATCGAACATAGGGTCTAGCCGTAGCCCGTCGGGTGGCCGGAGAATTTTTTGATATCAAGCACCAAGTTGAGGCCAATTTTGGGTTTGCCAATAATCGACCTTGAGGAAAAGGCTAGAACTAAGTACCAGACTAAAGAGGGAAAGGACCGCATTGACCTTAAGGAGATTCAAACTAGATTGGGTGTAAGAACCAAATTGAGGATTGATCACAACAACACTAACCGAAGGTCGGGGTTGTTCTACGTATCGCTAATGTTGTACATTCGACCTTTGAACATAAGTAATGTTAGGTTTCTAAACATACGAATATAATGGGTTTGGTCATGGAAAGGGCCAATGAACATGGGAATATTGAAATATGAGGCCAACTCACCCCAGAATAGATCAAGAGCTTGGCCGCAACCCACCTAGAAAGGGAGATACAGAGAGGGTTAGACTTCCTAGAGGCATGGATGAAACCATGGATTTCCCACTCAATGGTGGGAGTACAAAGAATTGTAGATGGATAAAAGGGGACAAAGGATATAAACGACATGGTCATTTGACCAATGGTGACAATGGATTGAAAAAAGGTTGAGACAATCGCAGCCACATTTCAAACAAATGAGCCGAAATATGGAGGAATACCCGTTGACCAAACGAGATCCAAAAATAAGGGTGTACCATCTAAGTCTTAAATTAGGTTTCCCAAAAAGGTGTAACCATGCGAGCGTTGATGAAACATAACTAGACAAGATTTTGGTTCCACTACTCCGAATCATGAGGCATCGATCTAAACAATTCTCCTTGGAGGGGAAACCGATGAAGACGGTTCCAATATATACAAACCAAAAAGTTTCCGAAAAGTACTTTGAGGAGTACTCCGGGACAAATTGAAATTATCAAAACTTGATGCCATTTTATTCTAGAAACAACCGACGAACAAGAGAGAGATGCTACCTGGAGAAGCTCAAAAAATGGATTTCGACATCGATCTAAAGCGCTACAATAAGCCAGAGAGACTACAATTGGAAAAAGAGCGGCATTTGAAGGAAAGACCGAGAACTCGGTGTAAATTGGTCTCGAGGTTTTCTAGCTCGCATTCTTATGATGTAGCTCTATGAGAATTTTCAAGAGGTGCTCAAGATGATATGGGTTGAACACTGATGACAATTCCAAGCTCTTCACCTTGTGCTTAGAGGGGTCCAATCGAAAAATGAGGAACCTATAGAGGAGGTTGCTGAGACCGTCAAAGGAGGGAGTGGGGTGAATTCCGCCGATTTAACCATAGTGAGCTTCCCGCAAGAAGATAAAAAATGAAAGAGGTGAACAAACCACAACTTACCAAGCAATAAAAGATGTAGAATGACATGGGTGAGATGTTTTTGTGGACAATTGCTTTTAGAATTAACAAAAATAAAATAAATAAAAAATGGATGTGCTAGGCATAAAGGTTTACCAAGTATCCCCGAACTACATTATATACCTTGGTGATCAAATAAAATAGAAATGGCCAAGGACTTAACATGTAGCATCCAAGCCTCCCGAATGTTGTGTTAGGTGTATCATGTCTATAAGGTGGCCAACTCGGTTACCTATGGTAGGCTTGAAACCTAGTGGTGTCCCCTCAAAATATATGCGACGTACGTGGGAGTCCAAATATAGTAGTGTTGTCTAATGCGTAACCGTTCGATAAGACAAATTCAAATATACCGATTATACAACAACATACTTCCACACGTGGGACGGATATCACCCCGAGTCAGAACGCATACCATTAGTGACAACTCCTATAAACCAAGACGTGCTTCCCAAATAGAAAAAATGCACCGAAATGGAGGATTTTCTTTTTTGAAATTGATGAATGGGCTCAATGAATGTCTTTATTTTTTTTTTGAAAGTCGAATTAATCAAGGAAAGAGAAACGTCAAAGGATTCTGAATAATCAAACCAATTTTTCTTGTAAAAAACAAAATTTAAAACCAAATTGATAATCAAACCCTATTTCTTTGAAATTGAAATTTTCCAATTGAAAAACAAAAGTTAAATCAAAATTTTCCAAATCCAAAAGTAAAGTTATGATCAAACCTCGATAATGAAAAAAAAATTCAATAAAGAAAGAAAGTTAGGTTTCTATTTTTTCATCATCCTCTTATTTTGATTATTTCCTTAAACTCAATTTTATGAAGAATATTCTCAAAATGGCCGCATAAACCCGAAATAACTTCCGTCATGTAAAATACACATGAAATGAGTCTAGCCACAAAATAATTCATATTTATAGTGACAACTAGTATGATTTTTTTTTTTAAAATTTATTCACATAACAACGTATTTCTAATTATTGTGCTTGGTTTCCAATCAAATTCATCTCTGTTTACTCGTAAAATGAAACTATAATATTTCAATTATTGATTTTTTTGGGTTTCAAATTAAAAAAATTATTATTAGAAAGTATATTATATCAAATATGTTTTTTGAATTATATTATTATTTTTAAAATCATATTAAAATTTGTATTGAAGTTGTTTTTAATATAATTTTTGGACTTTCTCATGGATTTTTTACCTGGTTAGGCGTAAAAATTTGAGGTGAAGTCTTGATTTGTGTTATTTAAACTAATTTTTTTACCGCATATATGGATTCAGCATTCGTGAAAATCCTAGGGTACTTCGATTGTGTCGAGTTTCATATCAAACTTATGATTTCAAAGAATTCCTATGGGATTTTAGAGAAATTCGGATCCGAAAAGCAAAACTTTTCAAAATATTGCATTAAAGAAAACTCTCTTTTTTTAAAAGGTAACAAAATTTATGAAGTTGAAATATTTACCTAATAATTTTTGTTTATTTGTTTTAATATATATGGATTATGGTAGTTTACATATTATATGTTTTGGGAATGGATTTTAGAAATATTTTGATAAAATTTGTTTAATCCTTTGCTAAAATTCCCTGAATAATAACCTCTTCAACTCTTTACCATCTAAATTTATCAATAAGTAAAACATAGCTTAACTCATGGTATTTTTGGGTATGAAGGGTTATATTAGATATTATTTTTGGGATTCAACTATCACTTCTTGGGTTTACCACACATCCAGGACTTCCGGGGTCGGGCCACTATCCTAGAACACCTCGACTCGTGCATGCTTAACTATGGATTTTTCCCACAATCAAGCCCACTTAGCTTGGGATTGATTGTGTGGTACTCCACCATTAAGGGTGCTGCTAGAGGCATTTTGAGATACAAGTGACCTACCAGGAAGTCCCTGTTACCGAGTGCAACTCTTAAGTGATTTAGGATGCAATGAGTGGCCGGTTGACTATTCAAAAATCATGAGAAATTAATGTATTAGGAATATCTCTCATGGAAATGGTCATATATAAATGAGTTACCGAAAGCGTGTAATCCCAAAAATTATATCGGTATTTTGGTAGTCAATTACCTAAAATGAACACTCATTATCCACAATGTCAAATTTATCCATGATGTCAAATAATATGATTGTTATTATGTAATAGTGTGTGCATATTAGTGTTAAATATTATGATTGTGATCATGTATATATGGAATATGAATATTTACTATCTATGTATTATTTGGAAAATGGCAACCATTTTTAATTTTTAATCTTTTTCAGGTATTTATTTATGGTATGTGCATATTTACTATCTATATATTATTTGGAAATCACAACCATTTTAATTTTTTAATATTTTTTTTATTTCTAGAATCTAAAAAGGTAAAGATGTGCCAAGTTATCTTTCAATCATATAAATATAAATGGCGTTAATTTTTACTTTTTGTGGAATAGTTTTCCTATTTGTTTTTAGGATCTAATTTCTAAAATTAGAGAATAATTCATTGAAATCACAAGTTTAATGGGTAACTCGTGACAAATAAAGTCATTGAAATCACAAGTTTGATGGGTAAAATTTTCGCGCTCAAAGTGCCTAGGGGTTTTCCGTGGTGTTGAATCCATAGCAAGAAAACTCTACTTTAAATACCATGAAGTGAAGGTTTCACCACAAATATTTCGCCTCATTCCAAAGATAAAAATCCACTAAAAACTCCAAAATTCACATTAAAAGACAAATCCTAAAATGTTGATAATTAATCCAAAATTAAGATATTTCAAATATTATATAAATATTAAATATTATTTACACACATGCCATATATAAATATAAATGTTTACATTAAAAAATCACCCAAACTCTTCTAACAAGTAGATAATGACTTATAAATATTTTACCGATCCATGAATGTGTCCCCATGCATATTCTTGTTAAGGATATATTCCTTCCACATGGATCTACCTCATCCAAGTCCACCACCCTTTGTTCAACGGAAACAACTCCAACGTTTCGCCGGATATAAAGATTTTACACCAAAATTACATCATTTCATCTAGACTATGTCAAAACAAGTATGAAAAATATTGTGTCTCTATTCTTAAAAGAATATGTAGATATCTCTGCAAGATACTAAGATCCAAATTATTTACCATTTGGAGGAAGGAATCCATGGGGATCATGAGCTTCCTATGATCTAGTTAAGAAGAGACCAGAAAAATAAAAAATTTCTTAGAAGGGTGTTGACTAGGAAAGTGTTGAGAAGGATTGATCGTAGGAAGCAAGAATAAAATCGACAACAAGAATGAGAATTAAGGGAGGGAGAGGACTATTTCTTATTTTTAAGGGACTCCTGGGCCCTTAACCATTTATTTCCTAGTAATAAGGAGTCAACAAGAGAAGAACAAACTTAGAGAGTTCTATACATCACGAGGATTCATCCATATTTGGGTTCAATTGTTTTCGAATGGAAGCTTTAACGATCCAAGAAATAAGTATAGATGGTGAGAAAAAACAAGAATTTTTTTCTAAGAAACTTGCAATACAAGCCAATGATAATCAATCAACTTGAAAAGGTACATGGGGAAAGGAAGGAGTTAATTCCTCCCGATGATGTGGTACATGAGTCTATAGGTATCCGTGGATAAAATTCATAAAGAGTAAGGGAAATAAGTGTGTAGATAACCATCCACCAATACATCCATGTTTGAAAACAAAAAGAGAGTGGAAAAATTATACCCACATGTGGAGAATTTCGTGAAGAAGACATTCAAGGGGAATAAAATGAGAAGTTAGTAGTAATAAAACAACATGATGAGCATGAGGAGAAACATGACATCCATAATGTGAAATTTGAACAATTCGAGAGAGTTTGGCCAAAGGCTAAAGTTAGAGTCATGGTCGTTAGGTATATGATGCAAATGGGTATAGAGACATTCAACAAGGCACTAGAACTTCTAGTAGAGGAAATTCGTAAAATATTATGCATCTAAACCTATACCTTATGATGTTGGAGTAGATAATTTTGGAAGTTTGAGATAATTTCTTGTAGGAGAATAGAAAATTGAGGAGGTCATAGGATTATGTTATGAGTCAATGTCCACGCCGTTCTGTTGAGGAATGACTCAATCCCATCACAAGGTAGCAATAAGAGTACAATTGGGAGTTCTAGGTAAGTCTTCATAAGAGTACATAGATAGGACTCAGAACACTACCAAATCTCATCTTTCCACATTGAGGAGAGTAGAACAGGGTTGTAAAATGGATCATGTTCGGTGACCGAGTGAGCAAGATAAGTTGAGCATTAGGCAACATTACTGATAGTAAAATTATTCCATGTGTAATAATTCATGCATTATATGCTTCCCACGATATGGATTCACGAGAGAGTATGAGTTGGAATCTATTGATGGATAATTTTAGCAAAGGGAATATTTCAAATTTTCCTGGGCTCTAAACCATGGGAAATGATGGAGTTTTGAGAGGGTATCATACCCCATAGGTCCCGTAACTTATGGTGTTTGGACCTCTAGGAGAGTTCATTAAGGGAGGGATTGAACGAAGGGTTGTTTGCGATCTAGGTGAATTTATCGCGGAAGGATTGATTGGAGGATTTTTTGGGATTCGGTATCGAAGGATCCATTCAAGTTCATTTAGCATGGAGGCATGGAATAACACACCGGGTTGTATGATACCGGTATCAATGTACATATTATTATGTTATGGATAGTAATGTATTCCCGAGGCGGTGAAATCTTGGGCGGGAGGATTTGTAATATTTCCTTTTCTCGGGATATGGTCAAAATGGATGGAATCTACCCATCGTACTTACCTTAAACATTCACCCATGATATCTACCCACGGTGTTCTCCTTCATTTTCTAGGGAAAAATAACAAAATAAGGCTTCTAGAGAGTCTATCAAGCCTATAAAATGGGATAGGACCTAGGCATGGCGATCATCTTGAGTTATTTATCGATTTTTCCTCTTTGTTGGAAAATTGGCAAGGTTAGTTCTAGTTTGATCCCCCAGGATGAAAACCCCGTGGGAGTAATTTTGTCGTGGATCCATCTAGGGCCTATGATTGTGTTTCAATGTTGTTATTTGTCATTTGATTAACAACCTTGCATACCATTGGATGTATTATTTAAAGTAATTAATTAAATAATGTGTTCCAGTTTTTGTTGAAGGCTTATATTAATTATAATACTATAGTGTGCTGCATTGATAAAAAAATTTAAGCCTTTGGGATATTACATTACTCTTAAAATTTATACTAATATTCTCTTCATTTATTATATTTTTCACTTTGGTGATGGTAAGACAATAGATTTCAACTTTTCTCTTTCATGATGTTGTCATTAAAAGAAATACAAATTCAAAAATTGTTGTTTTTTTGTAAGAGTTGATCATATTACTATTATACACATTCATTGGTTTTTGAACCTTCTTTAAGTACCTAATTTATTGCACATGCTGATTTCTTGAGCATATTTTTTGCATAAAATATTTAGACATGAATTATAGGTATGTTGAGACCACCAAATTTGGTGCTTGGTCTTCCTAAAGCTTTACATGAATATCCTTTTCCAAAGTTAAGGTTCGTGTGCTATCAAATGTTGTAAGATGGCACATAGTGATCTCATCCCATTTGTGACTCATTCATTTTCAAGGGCTGGAGTATGCACTCACCTTCAGTGATGACATATGTCTCTCTCGTTGTACCTACTTAAGTAATAACAATGAGGTATTTGTTCCTTTTTAGTACCATTAAGGATTTTAAAAGCAACAATTATCCCTTACTATGAAGAAAAAATGTCCAAAAATGGGGGGAGTATCACAAATATAAACGAAATATTTTGTAGAAAATATGGTAATTAACGTCAATGTGTGCACCCTTGTACAGTAACTAAAAGAGTGGCCAACCCGCAAGAACACAACTCCTTCTTTCTAGGCTAAAACAATGAATTTCGCAAATTAAAATCAAAATCACATGCCTTGTAGGGAAGTGTTGAATATAAATGTAAAGGAAGCTTGGAAAAATGTTAAGCCCAACGCCGGCTTCTTCAAAGTATTTTCCAATCAACCATGCATGATAAGTTTGGGGTGATTAACCGCAAATCTTTTTAGATGAGACAGCTTGTTTAATTTGTGGCTAACTATGAAAATTTGAAGGTATATTGGATATTTGACTATTACTTCTATACAAACCTTGTTTAAAATGGTTGTCCAATTTGCCGAGTAGTTCGAGGTAAACCATTTGTTCTACATATTCCATAAATTCTCTGTAAAATATGGTGCAAGATTAAAAAAATGATCAAGGACAAAATTTGGAAATGAGATCAGGAACTAAAAGGCCTAATAGATATAGCTATGAGCCAACCAATTTTAGTTATCTTTCCATTGACTAATTTTTCTTTTCTAAATCTACAATTAAAAATTCCAAAGAGTCCTGTCATTATTACGGAATGTCATTTTGTTTTATTGGAACTACAATTACGTAGATCTCTGTCTTCTTACTATTACAAAATTTCATTTTGTTTAGTCGACGCTAAATCCATGTAGTCTCTTTCTAACTACCAAAAAATGGTAAATGCATGTTGTATTTACTATGGACTCAAATTTTCTCACCATTCTCACCGAATCCCCAAATTTGTACCAAACTCCTAAATGCTAACTAGAAATATATACAGCATAGGACTACCAACATTTTAATATATAAAAATAAAAATAGTAACCATAATGGTATTATTCACCTCGGGCGTAATCATACATTCAAGTATCTAAATAATTATATACAATATATTCTTAGGAATTTTTGGTCAAGAAACATTTTGGGAAAGAAACGATGAAGCTCAATAATAAACATAAAAAACCATAAATAAATTAACATAAATGTAATATTGCAAGTGCATATTTATGCCGTTGAGGCCAAAAAAAGAAGTAAATATCTTAAATTAAATCACACAATTTGATATAAATAAATTTTCCTAAAGGAAATCACACAATTTTATATAAGAAAAGAACTAGTAAGTTCGACCTTCATTTCAATTATATACCAACAAGATAGCTAGAAAGATTAATAAGGCTTAGCATTTGTGTGAAAGATTATCACAAGATTTGTGTGACTCCCTTGCTTAAAATCATAATGAGAGGAGACCTGCATGGGTACATATTAGCACCTCAAATCTATAAAAAGATAATGTCTTTAAATTATTACAAAATACCATTTTTTTTTGGCCGAATTTGCAATTACAAAAATCTAGTTTTCTCACTATTACAAATGTCATTTTTCTTTGTCAAGTTAAATCCAAGAATTCTTTTGACTATTACAAATTTTCATTTTTACCAATCTTCAATTACAAAATTCCAAATGTTACAATATATCATTTATTTTTTCATGTTAAATCCGTACAATTTCTAACTATTACAAAATGTCTGCACGAATTCCCCAACCACACAAAATGCCGCTTGCCGTTGCGTTTAAATCTTTATTCGAAATAAATATAAACACACATATATTTTGATATTGTGGTATTCAGAGCCCATGAGAAATAAACTATGAAAACAACAAAATCATAACACTAAAGCACACATGGGTTTAGTACATGTATATAACACCAAATCACTCTAGACACTAGAACTCTAAAAGGCCTATTGTTCTCTTAGATATGGTAATGATAGATATGCACATCACCATAGGAATTATGCTAAGTTCTAATAAAGTGAACCCAAAAAAATGACGACATATGAAAATTTATGACAATTAAAATAATATTTCTTTTGTTAAGGATGCAAATTGATCTTGAAGTGATATGGAAAATTAGATATCTATATTGAAATTCCAAATTGACTCATAGAATCGTGTATGTCCCATGAAGGGATGTGTATGGATGAAGTAGTATTATTTCTTGGGCTATACATTATTAAATGTGGTGGGGTATATATTTCTCACCATTAGATTTAAAATGGATTTAAATCGAACTTGTGCAATATATGCCTAACTCCTCATTTAATAATGTAAAACAAGTTTTGCCTACATGAACACACTGAATGACACCCAAAATACCATTAAATCTTTATTTACTTGAATTTACCTATATTCCGTGAACTTTAAATGTAGGAGTTGTCTTTAGTGAGGCTTTTATTTCCGGAAATGTAACCGTGAAAACAATTTTAGGTGAAATCTTGATTTATGTTATTTAAATTCATTTTTTTGACTATATATGGATTCAACACCCTAAAAAAACCTCTAGAACATTTTGATTGTGCAAAGATACCCATCAAACTTCTATTTTCAATGAATCACTAACAGATTTTAGAAGTAATTTTAACATAAACACACAATTTTCCATGTAATACAAATTTTAGCTATTTTAACAAGAACACACAATTTTCATGTAATACAATGCCTTTTATATATCTAACATTAAATTTTGAATATATTCTACAAACGGAAACTATTCTTACTCAGAGATCCAAAACACAAATTACACAACTTACAACATAACAAATATAAAAACATTATTGGAAGTTTAACCCATTCACAGCAAAACTATCCATAGGAAAATGGTTACATGGAAAATTAACCAACAAATCATTACTCCTCACAGTTTAGAAACACATTTCGAAAAAAAAATAACCATTATTACACACTTTTTTTAAAGCTCTATTAATAGAACTCACCCATAATGAAAATTTCCGAGTGCATTGACTTCTAGATATATAAAAAAAGAAATTAAAAAATAGATTTCATGGATGACTGTGCATCACACAAATCCTGAATTTAGGTTCCTGAGAAATGATAAGTTTAGTCCAAAAAAATGTTCCTTATCAATATCTTCAATTTGAAATCAAACATTGAACCCAAATATCTTTATTTTTAAAACCCATGTGTCCATATAATGAACATACGATGAATATAAAGCTATTTGGAATCAAAGATTAAACCCAAATATGTTTATTTTTTATACCAGTGTGTCCATACAATGAGCATATGTGGTGAATATAAATCTATCGTGTAAAAAACTAGGATATGAAAAATATAAACTTATTGTGGAACAAAATTCAAACATTTAAAATTTGATTATTGAATTCTTAACTTGCAAAATTACACACGGTATTAACAAAATCAAAACAGTACAAACTAAAATCAACCCAAAACAGAATTGTCTTACCAAACTTCCGTATCAAAATCCAGCTTCCCCGCTGAAAATCCAACAAAGAGGAGAGATATAATTCTTACTTAATCATCATGCAAGATATAACTAACATCGACAATACGATATTCATGCAAGAGCCAAATGATATTTGAGCGTTTGGCGTTTTTCCAGAATAGAAGACCAGGGCGATGCCCACTGCTTCTTTCCTCCTTTAGCACTGATGAGTCGATTGCTTCATCGTAGGATTTCCAGTATACAGTGACAGCGGCTCTATTTGGCCTAAACCCATTTGGGTAGGTGAAGAAGTACCGTTCCTTCTCTGAATAGACTTCTCTGTACATGAGGCTTCCTCCTTTACCTGGTCTCTCATAAAATGTATGGCTAGATTCATTGTGACTCTACTATTACCTATGGCCCTTCATACATGTATGTTGTGATAGCAGCCGTAAGATACATTTTGACCTGGAAGGGAGGTAGAAAACAGCGCATGAGTCTGATCTTCTTATAGAACCTACTATGGCCGAGCAAGAGGAGGAGGAGATTTTTAATAAAAAGGAACAAGGTTATAACTTATACCCTTGACGAAGAAAGATAGTTAATGAACAGAGAATTGTAGGTGAACATAGCACACCAAATTGGTAGATGAACAATATGTTGAAGAGAATGTGGTTGACTGATTTACTTTAATGGAGGAGGAGCTTAATAACAGTTCGCTATATCCAGTCTGATATAGCTGCACAATTTCTGTTTGAAATCTACTGTTCTCTTTCACAATATATAATAAACAGTTTTTTCCCCCTCTGAAAAAGCTGATAACAGTTCCATTACATACGAACAAGAGAGATATATGTCACATATGAAGGGGAGAGGTATATGTCAGTTTATATTGAAGATATTTCTTTCATAAAGTTCTGTGTTCGATGATTTTCTTTAATAGAGAGTGAGCTTGATAACAGTTCACTCATATAGAAGATAAGAGGTATATGTTAGTTGGATATTGAAGACATCTCTTCAAAAATCTTGTATACTTCTAAAAATGAAAAAATCTGGCTTGTTGGGCTATTCTCTTCTGGACCTTTGATAAAAACGGATGACTTCGAAAGAGGGTAATATTATGAGAATATTGATCTGACCAATGTGATATACAGAAAATGCCACTATCAATATGATTAACATGGTGTAAAGTATATCCAGATTCCTAAGCGACCATTTTACAGTCCCTAAAATACAACCAACTTTAGAATTTATCCACACAAAATCGGCAAAGTCAGCTGGTGGTCAAACCGCGAGAGATATAATTAACATATTTCATGTGAAAGTTAAGGCAGAGGAGAAAAATTGACCAAGAACAGAGTAATGCGCAATGCGGGAACTCAATAAAATAAATTCTCAGAGCTCAACGGCCAACGATATATATTTTTTATCATATTTTCGTGAGGGACAATATAGTCTACAAGAATAGATTGAAACTACATCGCTTTCTCTACGCACTTGAAAACTCGAAAACACTGGCAGAGACATAAACTTATGACTTTTATTAAAAACATAACTTTCACCATCTATATGTGACATACATTTCATGTTCTATATATAGCGACAAGCAAATTTATTACTATTTTCCACATTCTATATATAGCCACAATCAAATTTATTAATAATTTTTTTAATACATAGTTGTGTGATTTGCATATTGATTATAGCGCGATGTTGAGCATCTAATTTTGCGTTTGATTCAATACCAAATATAGCACTCACCAGTTTTAATTTACCGATTGTTTGTTACGAATTTGTTGCACAGGTGAAAAATAGTAAGCCGGTCAAAAATTAAATTACTTAAGTGTTGTTGGATTTTGTATTCAGAAATGACATCATCAAACTTTATTTAATGAAATAGATGGAATTATTTCCGACATTTTATACCGGTTTTCTTCCTACCCAGAAAATGACAAGCAATCAAATTCACTAATAAAATAGTTGGGATTATTTTCAACCATCTTCCAAAGCTCTCAAAAACAGCAGACGGAGTTATTTCAATAAAGCCTAACAAAAAATTCAGCAGAAATCTGCCAAACAGAGATTATATTCAGTGGCTATTATAAGACACACGTTCGCATTTCTTTAAATATACTTCTGTAAAATTTGAACAGAAATGTAATACTACAAGTGCAAATTCATGCGAAAATAAGACACGGCCGGGGCCACAGCTAGAAGTAAAAGTTTCCCAAAGGAAATGACACAATTTGATATAATCCTAATTAATATATACCAAGAACAGAGCTTTAATAGATACATTTATACGATGAATATGCAGTCAATGTCAAGGCCTAGCCTTAACATAAATCAATTCCAAGAATCTTTTGCATCGATTACGGAATCTGTGTGGCTCTTGCTTAAATTCATAATCACAGAGACCCTGACTGGTCCATATTCACACCCGGAATCCATAACAATAGCAAATGGAGTTGCTATCAATGAAAACCAAAGAGCTTACCTGCAAGAATAACCAAACATATCAAGGTTGTATCATAGCCGACCACTATAAGACAAGATACTCAAAGATTTTTCAGTAGAAGTCATTGAAGCTGGTTAACTGACCGCAGAACTCAGCAAGAAACCCTACAAACCGAGTCACCATTAACCCAGACATGGTGCGAAAACCAATGAATGGAAGTACAGGAATGACTTATCTGGAAAAGATCCCGCATTATACAAGATTAAGGGTAGTGAATCAGCCCCATCCGAACCCTATTGATAAGAAACCAGGTAAAGATCCTGCATTATACAAGACTAGGGGTAGAATCAACCCCATCGAACGCTATTAATCAGAAACCATAAACTGTAAATAAAACTTATAAACTGTTCAAGATAAATCGCTTGTACCCATCAGATAAGAAAGAAACATTTGGGTTTACCTGAAGACTAAGTCCCAGTCGTTGTAACGCTGATACCACAACAAAAATACTCAAAGGCTAATTTGATTTCTAAACTAATATAATATTTTTTTTTAACTACTAATAAAGTTGTATAATCAGAATTAATATTCAATATGCTCGGGTGCACGTAAACCAAGATGTACTTCTGGTAAAATTGTGATTTGAAATAGAGGGCTTTCGGGTTGATCAATGATGTGAGTAGATGTAAACAAAAGTCTAAAAAGAGTGACATCATCAAACAAAATTTCTTTCAATAAAACCAAACTGATTATCAAATCTTATTCTTTAAACTTGAATTTCCAAAATTGAAAATCAAAACGTATAACCAAATCCTATAAACCTAAAGTCCACTTATGATGAAACCCTATTCATGTAAAGCTGAAAATTTCCAAATCGAAAATCAAACTTATAAACCCAAAATCATGATAATGAAAAGAAGAGGAAAAAAAAATGCAATGAATAAGGCCATTTGAGTTTCTATTTTGTCAATCTCCTTTTTATTTACTAATTTATCTTTACTATGACATATTACAACTCGTATGAAAATTTATCCAAATAGCCATGTTTCCAATCTTATTAATCTTTCCAGAGCTTATGGAATAACAATACTTCAGTTAATACGGATAGATGTTTATCACATTTCTACAAGATGCAGTATATTAGTTTAAATAAATAAAAATTATACACATAACTATACTATTTCATTATATTAATGCTTCCCCATAATTTCAGTGGTAATAGATATTTGAAAATAAATAAGTATTATAGAAATTATATATTTTTAATAATATTACTATTTAGGAATTCAATCACATTTCATCGATAAAACACAAGTGGTTACATAATGACAATTATAATATATTTCTATTTAACTAAAAATACGATAAGTTGATATTTATTTTATTTATTAAAATGTAAAACTGAAAATACATTGGGATGGAATGGAATGTATAGAGTTAACAATATTGATACATATTAAAAATACCATTGATATTTCTCTTCCATTTCTTTTTTGGCATCATAAATTTTCAACATCAAAAAAAATTAAAACAACTATTTTGTGATATCTACCTATCAAAATAGATTTAATTCAGACAAATCTAATAATTATATAATTGTAAGAGGTACGAGTTTATCAATAAATTATGTAAAATTCACAATTCAAACTTCTTAAAACAAAAAAAATAAATTCCTAAAAAAACCCCTAAACCCAACTCTCACTCCTGTAACAAGTATACTATGACTATAAATATTTCACTGATTTATGATTGTTGGGAAGCTCAATGTAGATTGTTGGCCAGAGATTCCTTCCAATGTGAATTGTCCATCAGCTATGACCAAAACGACCGTTTCGTGACCGATGAAACTCAATCCACCACTGTCGGATTTCTCAGTGGAAACAGCTCCAACGTATCTTCCGATAGTGAGCTATAGGTTGGGTCCACGTTGGATTTGCCCTGCGTGCAGCTTCACTTCATCTACCATTCCAGTCTGTATTATACAGAAAACGTTAGTATGGTTATGACATTCTTTGCATGTAATCTCAACTGAAAATTACATTAAGAATATTGTAATTATACTTACATCGGATTCCTCCTTAATCCATTGCCCTGCGCGCCTTCCACTTGATCTCCAATTCCGATTTATGATTGTATGATTATGACATTCTGCATGTAATGATTATGACATTTATGATATCTTCCAGTTCCATCTAACATACAGAAAATGTTGTATGATTGTGACATTTTCTGCATGTAATGTCAACGGAAAAATTACATGTATAATATTTCAATTGAAAAAGGATTGAAATCAAAATATGAACGGGAGCACATGATGGCTCTTCATAATATTGATGAATAGACTCATTCAACCAAATTGGGACACTTGACTGACATCAGCACGTGGTTGATATTAAGTTCTTACATCACTCCTTTAATTTCAACCACATAAAAAAATTAATTAAGATACTCCTATGGTCTATGTGTCACCGAGGCTTACAATTTAAAATTATTTGACTTTAACTTTTAACGTGTATATTTCTTTCACTTGCTACTAGCGCGGTCTCGAGGGGGAATAGTCACGTCTCTATTTCAAAATAACGCGAGGCATGAAACTAGCGTGGATATGGTGGTATTCTCGTGCCAATCCTTTCTTTTGGCGCATTGGTGCGAGTATGGGCTTCGCGTCGCGCCAACTACTCTTCTCCTTTTCCTCGCTCCTTCGTGGCTCATGGCCGCTCTCCACTGAGGCTTATGCAAGCTCGCTCGATACCAAAAAGGATTGAAAAACTAAACATGAACTAGAGTAGAGAATTGCTCTTCACAATATTGGTAAATAGGTTAAATAGATTACATTGGAAACATCAACAATAAATAACCGGAGATAAACTCGACTAAAATGGACTCATTCAAACTAAACTCGGGACACTTGGACCGCATGGATTCGACACCTAGCAAGTGGCTGAGATTAATATTTTTTAACATTAATTATACTTACATCCTAAGAGGACGACGGATCCATGTCTGTTTTGGGATGGAGAGTGTTGTGTCTCTCAAATTAGCTGAAAGTTTTGTATATTAGATAAAAAAATAGAAAAACTAATAATAGAATTCAATGAGCACAATAATATTTAAATTTATCAGATATATACCTTCTCTGCACCGAATAAGAGTGGCGATTCTAATGCCCGTTTGCTTTGCTCTTGTCAAGTGTTGGAGTTTAACAAGTAGAACACGTTTTTTCCTTCAACTTTCCCGTAGTTCTTTAGAAGCGAAGTGATTCTCTCTATATCCTCCACAGTGGGTGACTGCATGCCATTTCTGTATATACCTTCCAGTATTTCCTGCTGCGCTATTGGTTTCATTCAGCACTACACTTTCAGTGGTGTTGCTCTCTGCAATCATGCATTAAAAAAAATAGGGCAAGGCAAATAAGTAAATCACCAAATACAACAATTTCTATATGAAAAACAGGAAACACATTTAGATAGTAGATAAAATAATAACTAGTAGAGAATTTAAAACAAGACCTGTAATGTTTTAATCATAACTTCTGTGTTCTTAAAACAAGATCTGCAATAGTTCGGTTACTTTTTCTTCCATCAACTGCTCTGACAATGACATGAGGCTGATGAAGTGGAGGTGACAATCTATGTGAAACAAACAACAATATATAATGGTTTTAGGGCTTAAAGGTTTACCAACTTTTTCAGTTATTAGAATTTAATGTATATACATTTCAAAAATAAATTCTTGGATATGTATATTTAATGCGCAAAAAGAGTTAGTTTGACTATTTGAAAATATTAATATATTTATATGCACATATTTTTATAGTGTAATTTAGAGTTTCAATATTTTTTACTATTAAAATAAATTTATTATATTTTATTTAGATTATGAAATGTTTAAAATGATGTTTGTTTACTGTATTTGATTTTGATTATTAAAGTGTGAAATTGTTTTAAGAAATATATTTTAAAATAAAAATGATATTTTATTATAATTTTTTATTTTGCTAATAAGTTTTAATATTAGAAAATAAATTATAGTTAAAGAGATCTTAATATATTGATTAAAGAAAATGTTGACTACATTTTTTTATTGAGATATTATTTTCTAGTTATTAGAATTCCAATGTATACACATTTGAAAGTTAAAATTGTTGATATACACATTTAATGAGCAAAAAGAGTTAGTTTGACTTTTGAGAAATATTAATACATTTTTATGCACATATTTCTCTAGTGTAATTTATAGTTTTAATTTTTTTGTACTATTAAATTACATTTATTATATTTTATTTCGATTATGAAAAGTTTAAAATGATGTTTGTTTACTGTATTTGATCTTGATTATGAAAGTGTGAAATTGTTTTATCAAATATATTTTTAAAATAAAAAACAATATTATTTTATTATAAGTTTTTATTTTTAAGTTAATAAGATTTAATGTTAGAAAAGAAATTATAGTTAAAGCAGATCATAATATATTGAATAAAGAAATGTCATAGGTAGATTTGTTTATTAAGATATTATGAAATAAAAAATTTAGTGCAAATTTTTAAATCAAACATTTATAATTTAGTTCTAAATGTTATAATGGATATTAAGATTGAAAAAGTTTAAAATGTCATAATATATTTATTAAAGAAATATTGACTAAATTCATGTAATAACATGTTACGAAAGAAATAATGTGGAAAATATTTAGTTTAGAATTTCAAATCTAAAATTTATAATATACTTTTAAATATTTTTAAAATAAAATTATTTTTAGTTTTTAAAACTTAAGAAATTTACTTTTTTTCAATTAAAATCTTGACATATTATTAAATTGATATATTAAAAAATTGTTCTTCACTAAAACAAGAGATAATAACCTCCAATATAATGGGAAAATGAACACAACTACTCTCAAAAAAAATTTAAATGATATTTGATTTCATTTAGGTCAATTCTTGTTTATTGTGAAAATTCATAATTGTTTTTTAGAATGATAAAGATCTTTTATTCTTCATTTTTAAATTGTTTTTTTCTCATGTGATGGAAAAGGTAAACAAATGTTCAAAAGAATAATTTCTTTACTTCGATGATATGACATACATGATAACGGAATTTTAACAAGATATTAAATATAAAATTAATAATTTAGTTATTGAATGATTTTTCAACTTTAATGACTCGTTATTCAAATAAAATATATAAGACATATTAGCAAATCCTATTCATGGTTTTGCAATCCATAGATTAATACCTCAACTTTGCTTAAAACAAATTAAACCCGAGAATATGGACGATGCAAGAATTCAAGAGGTTCATATCATTGCTCGCTAGAAATTCAAATCCCTAAACATTGGAAATGAAGGTGTAAAGGTATACATTTTTCTATTGCATCATGAAATTTTCCACTCATTAATACATACCCCCGGGAAATGAAAAAAATGGATACCTTCAATTCTCAATTCCAAGCTATATATAATATTATTATTTTAAAAATTATATATATTTCTTATATATATATATATATAGAGAGAGAGAGAGAGAGAGAGAGAGAGAGAGAGAGAGAGAGAGAGAGAGGGGGGCACATGCAATCCATAAATACAAGTTGTTACATATCGTAAATCATAATATTTGACAATGTAGATATGGAAGTTTATTTTAGATTATTGACTACCAAAATATCATGATCATGAATAAAGTTATGTTTTATTTTTAAATATAAAATTGAAAATATATTTAGCTAATAAAAATTTTATAGTTCAATGATTATTTCAATCAATTTCTATAAAAAATTAAACAAATTATATCAAAATGTTATTTTTAGAAATTTTCCAAAACATATAACACTACTATAGCCACCTATTTATATTAAACAAAAACAAACAAGAAATTTTTAAATAAATATTTCCACCCCATAAATTAATACTTTGCTAAGTGATAAATCCAAAATTAAGATATTTGAAATTAACATAAATTTAATTTTATATGGTTTTAGGTCAGAAGGTTTACCAACTTTTCCAATTATTAGAATTCCAATGTGGTCACACATTTTGAGTTAAATTGTTGATATACCCATTTAATGTGAAAAAAGAGTTAGTTTAAATACTTAGAAATATTAATACATTTTATGCACATATTTCATAATGTAATTTATAGTTTCAATAAATTTTATTTGGACTATTAAATTAAATTTATTAAATTTTATTTCATTTAGGTTATGAAAAGCTTGAAGTAATGTTTATTTTTTGTTATAAAAGTTTGAAATTTTATTAAAATTATTTTTAAAATAAAAATGATATTTTAATTATAAATTTGTATTTTTGTTTGATTAAAAAATGTTGACTAGATATGTTTAATAAAATATTATGAATTAAAAAAATTCAAAGCAAGCTTTAACCAAAATTATAATTTAGTTTTATATGTTATAATGAAGGTTAAGATTGAAAAGTTAAAGATAACATAATACATTGATTACATAAATATTGACTAAATTCATTTAATAACATGTTACATGAGAAATAATTTGAAAATTTAGTGTAAAATTTCAAATCTAAAATTTACAATATAATTTTTAAATATTTTTAAAATAAAATTATCTTTTACCATAAAATTAAGAAATTTACTTTTTTTTCAATTAAGATTTTTGACATATTATTGAAGTGGTATTTAAAACATTATACTTCACTAAAGTATATAAAACCTCCAATATAATGTAAAATTGAACATAACCACTTTAAAAAATTTAACAATCTTGTTTCTTACTTAGGTCAAATTTCGTCTATTGTGAAAATCTAGAAAAGCTTTGTTAAAATCATATTTATTCTTGATTTTCAAATGCTCTTTCCATGCTGGAAAAGTAAAGAAATGTTCAATAATTTTTCTTACATCATGAAAGTGAGAATATGTGATAAGGAAATTTTAAAAAGATATTAAATATAAAATAAATAATTTAGTTAATGAATGATTTTTCAACTTTGATAATTTTTTTAAAATAAAATATTTAAGACATAGTAGCAAATCTTACTTATGGTTTTGCAATGCATAGATTAACACCTAAGTTTCATAAAAAAAAAAAAAAAAAATTAAACCTCGAAAAATATCGGTGATGAAAGAATTCAACCTATTCAGACTATCAGCTCAGGAATTCAAATCAAAGAATTGGAAATGAATGTGTGAAGGTATATTTTCTACGATCATGAAGAATTCAACTCATAATGCAAGGCACCAATTTTAAATAGATTTGGGAAATGAAAAAATGGATACCTTCATCTCAAAAAGTATATTCAATGGGAAATGGACAATAATGATCCTCAAAAATGTATTACACAAAATTTCACCTTCATTATTTAGAAGAATTATGTGATGGGGAAGCATGGTGTGTGCACTTCATCCTCAACACTCACTAATGAATGAATGTGTCGATTTTTCACCTTTAGGAGATTGGGTAGTGTGGTGGTTGAGGTGCACATGAAGGTATATATTCTAGATAAAAATTAAATGATTGAATACATAATGGATGCCATAAATATTGGGTTTTTTCCCTCTTCACATGTAGTTTTATTCATTCAACATATTAATAACATATACATTTTATTGTCAATATAGTTGATCTAATGACCTAAATATTGTTAAATAGAAACATGGAATTCAAATGAATATTATGTTCATGAAAGGTTATGATTTGAAAAACCTTATACAATATTAATACATAGGATCAATTTTCAGGTCCACACCAAGTAAAAATTTGAAATGTTCATCAATAATTATAGGTGCTCATTATTCGGATGTTGCAAATTCTTCTTTATTTAGAACACCCAATGAAAGGAGTTATATATGAGATGGAAGTCTTCAAGATTTGTTGTTACATATGCAATACTCATTATGTCTCCTAAAGGAAAAGTTATTAGAAACTATAATTTATGTAGACCATTAATATAAGAAAAGGAGTTTTCATTAGACCACCCGTGCCCAAATTGTCATCCTTTAGTAACTCATCCAACACCTTTGAGTACAATTTTCTATTCTAATGCCAACCATCACAGAGTTGTTCTTCCTATAAAGGTGAATTTTATATCAACATATAGTTATCTCCTAATGACTTGATTTTAACATTCATTGTTATGTATTTCCATAGGGAATTTTATTTTTATGCTAATCATTGAAAATTCATGAGAATCACTTGAAGAAAATCCACACTTATACCTTTGAAACAACACTAAAGGATAGTTGGCACACCTTAATGTTTTTGTAACCTCTTTAGGTTGCAACAAAACCTGTATCGTTGAAACACCTCTAGTACTTCATTGTTTCAAAAAAAAAACAAAGTGCAAGTACTGCAAAACTATGTAATCTCAATTGGGTCCACATTTGGAGGCCTTTTCACTCATATTTCTGGCCAAAACGATATTTACAAGTGGGAGATCGGGGAATAAAGTAGGGTTTTACAAGGAATTTAAATTTTTCTCATTTATAGCCTCATTATATAAGTATCAAAGGATTTTTAGGGATTAACGATCCAAGGGTCTCTTAGATTCCATAACCATATCAATGCTAGAATATAACTTATAATAAATCCTTGGATTATGAAGGCATCCCATTTAGGTGGGAATCATCACACTCATAGACATTTGGGACTAGACTATTCCTTAGCATGGGAACAATAGAAATGGGCAAATATCTACCAAACAAGGATATACTTCCACCTCCCCAATGAAGTTTTCCGTGGTTTCTCTGCCACTTTTATTCCTCGAGAAACCACTCTATCTTGTTTGTCTGGGAGAATCTCCTATTTTGATTAAAGGACTTCTTTTTAATTTCATATTGGTCTTGATTTTGTCGAGAATAGTATTATTATGGAACCCTACATCTACTTCAATGGTTTAATGGAGGTACTCCCCAATATAGGTACAAAAATTCAGGTCCTCTTTATTCTATTTCTAACTCCTTATTTATTATTTGTTCCCATGTTTTCACTTTAAACCCACTCCCCTTGGTGACTAAGTTGCATGTATACACTTATTTGCATCCGTCCTATCCCATTTTATCCTTTTACCTAATTTACTCTCTAATACTCATTCTCATCCCCTTCCAATGGAAAGTAGGGTATCGAGGTGTCATACTTCCCGCATAGAATGGAGTGAGGGGTGTTAGGACGATAGTCTATGGGAGTGATTGGATGATAAAAGTGCACAATAAAAATGGAAAATAATGCATTCACTCCAATAAGTTGGAATTTGGAACCTAAGGATTCTATATCTAACATAAGTTATTGGAACATGGCTTATAACATATGCACCCAAATACACGAGATCATCGTAGAAACATATGGCTTAAATGTATTACAAAAACATGTATTAAAATGCAAGGGGAAGGAGTCAATTACAAAGGATTTGATAAGAATGAAATTCATAAATGCCTAGTTTCCAATAATAATATTATCATCAATGAGGCATGCATATGCATTCTCAAATATATAGAATCGAACATGGCCACCAACCATTCATTGTATATTCACAACATGAAATGCTAGTACAAGGTCATAAGATGTACAAGATAGATCCATGCAACAAAACTAAAAGATCAAAGCCGCCAATAAATATAATTTATATCTATGTCACATTATACATTAGTATGACTATGGATATAGAGAATAGATGTTCACCAAAGTAGTACTAAAAATACAAAAAAATGATACATAACTCCAATGCATCTTTGCGAAGGGTTGCATATAAGAGTGAGATGTCCTTATCCCAAGGTATTACATCAACTCGATGGTACAAATCTACAACATGAGAATGAATGAGCTAATGTTGAGCATGGTAGAAACTATCAAATTATTGGTGAGTGAGGTATATCATTAAATGAATGAATTCGTGAGGTACAAATAACATAGGGATGACAAAAAAAACATCAAGGACTATAAAATGGCCGTTGAGGTTTAGACCTCCCTTAAACATGTAATGACATGGCACAAAAGTTATTTGGAGGCATTGATTAATGAGAACCATGATATTGTAATACAACACAAGAGGCATGGAAGCACAATTCATAATGAATAGAAGCCTAACCAGATAGAGGAGTTAAATGAATCATATTTATGGGTACACATACAAGGTGAGATGAATCTCATTTGTAAGGTAGTAAACACAAACATGTGCCATGTTTAAGGGTGACACAATTGACAAAACCATTTTTACCTATAAAAAGCAAAGTGATTTCCTTTTTTTGTCTTTATTTGTAGGTATCTCCTTCATATTTTAATAAACATGAAAGAGAAATAAAATAAATAAATATATTTTCTCTTCAATTTTAAAAAGCCCAAAAAAGGGATAAAAAGATACTCGATAAGGTGTTTATTTCATGGTTTAACGAGATCAAAGAAGAGGTAGTTGTTAAGTCCCTATGTTAATACTATTGTATCCCTTTATTTTTATTGTTAGTATAGCCCCATTATTGTTATTTTTGTGCCCATCTAGTCCCTATACCATTATTATTGTGCCCTATAGAAGCCGGGCATTGCTATTTTGTGCCCTTACATTGTTAATAAGTTATATCAACTAGGATTATATTATGAACCATTGGACTCCTAGTATATTGAAAGGAGGTTTTTTCATTTTATCATCCAATAATTTTTATTTATGTAATGTAAATGAGGTTTCACCCTAGAATACATTGATTTCAAGGATTTGATCTCTCTTTTGTTCTATTTTGTGAGATGGTTCTCTAACATTTGGTATGAGAGCTTTGGATTTGTGGTTTCTCTCGCTTCAAATAGGTAATCATGGATTTTTCTAAAGGAATTTCTTTTCTACAAAGGTTCGAAGCCAAAAAAACCAATTTGCGAAGAACTAAGCGTAGGAACTCCATGTAAAATTTCGCATCTTGGTTTGTAATATTTTTAGCGATACGATTCGTTGAAGCTAGGGTTTTTGGCAAGCTCCCGACCCCCATCTCAAAGAGGTGACATTGGGAAAATAGTCATAACTCTCTCTCCCGAGCATGATATTGTATTTATGTAATAAAGTGCACAAAATTCGATTTCTTGTGTATTAATTTCAAAGCCGAAAGATGAAACATGATAGGTGACACACCGTATAGGTACGCTCTACCAAAAACCACTCCACAATTAGGTCATTGTGGGAGATTGGGAATAAATTTTCCTTGAAGAATCCAAATTAGGTATGACATGTGGCATTGGAAATAAGATCTTATAGGGATACTAAAATCTAATGTTAAAATATCGGGGCATCTAAAATCACAAATAATAACAGATCAATATCGAGCTCCTCAATAGCAAGAAAATGTGTATAATTTCTTTTTAATTGCATAACATTTTTTTGAAAAATAAATTTGAAGTGATTAAAAAGGCATATTGAATCATATAGTATCGCATTGAGTTCCATAATTCCTCCCAAAAAATAATTCCACGCCACTAAGCCTCCGAAAACTCTAGTATGACACATGAAGAAGAACAATTGCAGTATGATATATCAAACACAGCATCAAGTGAAACAAATGTCAATCTCACAAAGAGAAACCAAGGATGACATAAATGGCTTAAAAGTACACATGGAGGCTAAGGTGGATGGTTTTAAGGATGAAATGAAATCTAATATGGATGACTGCTGAATATCACATCAAGCATCAAAAACAAGTTCTCCAAGTCTTAAAGGATAACCTAGAATTTGGTGTAGAAACAAACGAAAAAATAGTCAGATCAACATTGTAGTGAAAGATGTTTAATTTAGGTGACTAGGTATTTACGCTACAATCATACAAAACAATGCCCCTCATGCAAGCTAAGAAGCATAATAAATTATTTCTAAATTACTCTAGGCCTTACAAAGTGTCGCAAAATATTGGTACTATGGAATACAAATTGGAGTTGTCTCGCATCTTCCGAGTGCACCGAAGTTTTCAATGTTTTGCTGTTAAATATGTTATATCACAAAATTTATTCAAACACATGTCTAGAACTTAATGAGAAGAAAATCATATTGGAACCCGAATTAGTTATAGAAACAAGAGTTCGACAACTACAAAACCAATCAATTTCGTGGCATTCTAACAAGTAGAAGAAATTCCCCGCCGAATATTCCACATGAGAGGATGCAAATTTTATACATAAGAATTAAAAAATAAGCAAGCATTGAGACAACACTTGCTTGGAAGGAGAGGGGAATTATATGTCCCTATGATACTAGTGTATCCCTTTTTTTATTGTTATTATAACCCCCTTATCGTTATTGTGCCCATGTAGTCCCCATATTGTTATTATTGTGCCCCATAGAAGCCCACTATTGTAATTGTTGTGTCCTTACATTGCTATTGTAATGTCACCAGATTATATTTTGACCCATTGACAACTACATATATAAAGGAGCTTTATTCATTTTTATCATCCAAGAATTGTTTAGTTATGTAATGTAAAGGAGGTTTCCCCTGGAAGAGGATGTTTTATAAGGCATTCATCACTCTTTTTTCTCTCTCTTTTGTGAGATGGTTTCATAACAACGATATTACTAAACATAGGTGTTTTTTACATGAGGTTTTAATAAGCCTAAAAATCATGCTGAAAGGATGCTCAATACGCTTCTGTTTAATGAGAATGAGAAGGAGCAAACAAAATCTCATCTTAGAGAAACATTTGGTATAAAGGGTTGAAACTTGTTTCAATGACATAATCACCCTATGTAGAGAGAAGTAATGAGGTTGGTAAGGAGAACAACTCAATGTAGAGATTCATGCTAGGAAAGATAACCACCGAGTGAATGTCGCAAGAAGGCTAAGGCAACCGTGATAACAAATATGAAAATTAGAATGTAGCAAATTGACATGCATAAAATTCATCAAAAATGTAGAAAGTGATGTTGGAATCCTCTAGGGGTATAACTAAAAGATGAAAGAGGAGGACATGAGGCTTACATTCAAATTCATGGCAAAAGGAAAACGAGGGGTTCCAAAGTGATAAGAAAATGCAACATGGACACTAACATTGCAAAGAGGTGCTAAACTAGAGTGTTCGTGTGAGTCAAATCTCTACAACATATATAAGCTAAGATGTTAAAATACAAAATGGTTAATGTTGTAACCTAACATGATCAGACCTAAGGTGCAATGACGATGGAAATGATGATTAATGATACAATAGAAATGGCAAGAAAGACATACCCCTATATGCCAGGTTCAACAAAAAATATAATTTAGTTCTAAATGTTGCAATGGGATGTTAAGCTTGAAAACAATGAAATCTTGAAATCAGAACAAAATCAATTTCCCACTTTTTTTTAGGTAACCAAAAATGGTCTTATTTGAGCGTTGATTTAGAATACTCTTAATTTGTTTTTAGCATGTTTATATGTATTAAATTTTCTTATGTACTAAGTATAAACATTATTTTTAAAATGTTACCGTTTTTTATGTTGATTTTGGGTGCTCATGCTAGCATCATCCTCTTTTAGAAGACTTATTTTTGACTTAATATTTTCTAATATATTAAATGCTAATAATTAGTTTCTAAATTTAACAATTTTTGAGGTACTGGTTTTCTTCCTCTTCACTTACATAGTTATTTAAGTGTTTTTAAGGTTTTTTTTTCTTTTTAATTTTTTTTTTTTTTTGGTGGCGAGATATTAAATTTTTTTATAAATAATAAAAATAAAAGATAAAAAATTTAAAGTGTCAATCTTCTATTTATTATATATTGTTAAATAATAGTTCATTACATCAAATAATTGCCACCGAAAAAACAATATTTTTTAACAATTTACATAAATAAACACATTTTGAATATATAAATAACTCAAAAAATACACATTTTGAGTCTTTTTTGCTAAATGTGACATGTCCGATAAACCATTTTTGTAGGAAAAATTAACAAAATAATTTAAGAAAATAGCAATTTTTGTGAATTTTATGTCAAAAGTTAATAATAAATACATTTTTTCAAAAACTATATGATTCACATAAAAATGAAGCGAAAATCATATTTATACAAATACTAAACATATAATAACAACAATTGAATATTTATTTCTTATCATAAAATGTCAAAGTCAAAATATTACAAGTATAACTTATTAATAGTTAGGAAAAAATGAGCTTCATTTGGAAGCTTAACTTAATCAAGTAATAAATAATATCACGTAACCCAAACTTCATCTTCAAGATTTTCATTATTTTCATCTTCCACAATATACCAATTATTGGCTCAGTTTCATCATTTTCCTCTTCCTCGATGGATCTTTGTGTCCGAAATGTCCCAAAGTATGCCTTTCCAATCATTCCATCTAATGGTAGTTGAGTCTCTTTCTTTTTTTTTCCACACAAGATTCATTAAAATTCCCTTTCTCAAACTAATTTCTCAAAGATCGCCTCTCAAAGAAATTCAAGAGCATTGATTCTCTTGTTGAATAAATTTGCATTGTACTCCGATCTTTTTCAATGGAAATGCAATTTTTCCTTTTTGTAAGCAACATGCTGTGTTGTCCTAATCATCAAGTACAAAAGAAAAAATTTAGTAAATTAGTATAAACACAAAAATTTTAAAAAATAAAATAGTGAAATTCATTCTTATATAATAAAACTTTACGTGAGCCTTAAAATAACCAAAACATAATCTCCTTCATTTGAACATAAATCTAAAAGATAGTTGATCAATGACTATGTGGTTTTGACATATGTTAACTATATATCCTTTTAATTCTTTATCTTCATATGTTAGTTTTTTTACAACAACATCATGAACAAAAGATTCTGGCTATGATTCTTTCTATCTATTTGATCAAAATAATAAGATTATAAATTCATCATCCTTTGTCCAGCTTTCAACATGAATGAACTCACAATCACTTATAATTGGTTGATTTCTACCACAAATAAGATTTTCCTTTTGCATGTAACATGAAATAGTAAAATTTCAATTAACTTGAACATAAATGATTTTTTTATACTTAATCAAAACATTCAATTTCAACCTCTTACCACGTAAGTTTCATCCTTGACTTTTCTTTTTCCCTCAAGCTTGATAATAACACCCCCAATTGTGTGTCTGAATCCAAATGTCACAAATTCCAAAATGGTGATGTTGTGACTTCTAGAAATCCCGCAACCACTATATTAAATGATTTTATAAGTATAAGGGTCACTATCATATTCAATGTTTGGGATATTGAAACCATGAGGAATATATGCAATAATAAGTTAATAACTTTTCTTGTGCATGAATTTTGCAATGTTTTCACAATCACCTGATATTATTTGATATTTTATAGTGTGGAGCCCATTCTAAATGAAATTAATACACTATGATCAAGTTCAACATCACCAAGAGATTGTTTTCCTCAAACTATCGAGTGCTCCATTTGCATCATTCTTCATCTTTAATAAATAAACAAAATATCTATAAGCTATAAATTAAGAATACTATACATATGACTACAAATGAATTTATGAATGAACATACCTTTGAATGCCGGATAAAAAAAATTTAAGCATTGATGTAGAAATTGAACTCCGGGTATTTTTGTACAACATCATCCCAACTATCTTCATTAAACAATTTAACCATTTGTTCTTGTATTCTCATATGAACCTTGTGACTGAATAAATAAATTAAAAAAATGATAATATAATGAAATGTATAAAAAATAATACCAAAAACAATATATTATATTTAGAAAAAAAAAATGTATAATGAAAAAATAAGTAAAAATAACAAACTTACTTTAGAAATTCCTCGACATTTCCTCCATTGATAATTCTCCCCGAATTTACATGAGCTAATATTTTTGACAAGATTTTGATCATTCACTCCCCGAATTGATCTCTAAGGTGTGATAGTAATATTCTACAAGCGAGCTCATTTTTTTAGGACGGACATCACAAGCACAGATCAATGGTTTAGAATTTTTGAGCTTCTAACTTTTTGAGTGCCAACGTTTTCACAAAACCCAAAAATCTGATCAATCAATTCCAATATCTCTCCCGCTATAAATTCCAACTCGAAAATTTTTCCATACCTCTCCGAAAACTATTACTTATTTCGCTTACAAGGAGTTTCCGTAAATCCTATATTCGTGAACTAGTAACCAAACGTTGTAGCTCAATGATGAAGATGGCCTTCCAAATTTATTCAAGGATGAATAATTATTTTCAATATGCAAATAACTTGTACGATAACTCACTTCAATCATTTAACTCCAATCCTATAGCAATAAAAGTACCTGTACTACATATAGAAATAGGAAAAATAAGAATAAGATATGCATGTGAATAAGAAGGAAAATAACATAAATAAATTGTGCAAGAGGACTTTGAGGCTCCCGGGATGGCTAAGCCCAAGGAAACATAGAGTCCTATGAAAGAAACCAATTTTTTGAATTTAAAAATGGCACTACTCTTCGCTTTTGAATCAATCCAAGTACATCATCGCAAGAAATGAAAAATGAAGATTCCAAACGAGAGGTTTTCTCCACAAGAAGACCGAAAATACATGCCCCTAAAGGAAAATTTGAATAATTACTTGTAAAAATTGACGAGGAATCATTCTACTAAAAGGAGGAAGCTTTCCCTCAAAAATCCGTCAAATAGTGGAACTCGGTTCCCAACACTAGGTGTTCGCATTAAATGAGAGGAACACATTCCTCAATTTTTCTCAATCATTGGAATTACAAAATCTCTCAATAATTTCATGATATTTTGTTCATTTATTCTCCAATATTGATCCTCCTATAGTATGGATCAAGTCCCTAAATTATCTCCTTCTCCAAATCTTCATAATGATAAAAAATTGACTGTTAGTTAACAGATGTGCTAATATCACTTAATTAATTATGAAACTACTTTGGTTTCCGTATCATACGAGGGCTTATACAAGTGTTTATGAGTGACACCATTAAAATTATGAGATTAAGTGTATTTCATGAACTTAAAAGCATGAATAATCAATGGTGAAGAGAAGCATAATCAAATATAGCAATAAAAAAAATAATAGAGACATATACACAAGTTTTTGATGAAGGATTTCACTTCCGGGCTGCATCTCCTTGGTCCAGCCTTCATAGTAAAATTTTGTATTAGATTAAATTGTGAAAAAATTGTTTCTTACTAGCTCTCGTTGCCCTCCGAAACCTGATCTAATGGCTCCAAAACATCAAAATATACTAATAAAGATTCTTTTTGAGACCATTTTGTCTAAAAAAGCCAAAGTTATGGAAAAAACCAAATTTTCCTACTTTTCTCCAAAGAACTGATGTCCGCCATTAACACACTAAATATGGAAGTCTGGGCCGAATCAAAATATCCGAAAAGCCACCACCAAGATAAGTATGCTATAATGCTAAGACAAGCACGTGTTTAAGTGGGGTTAAGCGCATTTATCACTAACCCACACTTATCCATAAAGTTGGGTTGTCATGGGTTAGCTATGTATTATCATATTAAACACGACTTAATGCACTTAAACCTCCACATATCACATCGCATTCACTTATCGCATATCGCGTATCATAAAGTAAACTCACTTATTGGAGATTGCAGATCACAAGGAGTCGCTTATCACATATTGCAAATAAGAATCACTTATCGCATCGCATTGCAACCCCACTATAAATAATTCTATGTTGTTCGATCCATCTTCTCGGTTAGGATACCCCAATGTGATATATCACATCGCAATTCCACCACATTTTTAACGCTTTATGTTGCTTCGGGACGGTCGCGACTTCCATACCCCGATGCGATTACATCCAACCTATCGCGACGTTACTTACCGCACAATCGCAAATCACAAATCATTTATTGTTGCATTATGTCCTCCACTCCTAAACTAATAATGTGAGATCAAACCTATGAAATAGGAGGAAAATAAACTTCCCCAAGCAACATTGGTGAATATAGAGATGAAATTCTCTCACAAAGGTAACCGGGTCGAAAAACTGTGAGAACATTCCCTCGAAGATTCACAGGTGCCGATCGGACTACCAAGTCATCGATTTATTGTTTTTATGCACAAATTTTTTCCTATTTGGGAAAAAGAACAAGAGACCATAACTCACTCATACGAACTCGTATTTTTATTAAAACGATTTTAAAGCTACAATCTCGGTAATGATCTCTATCTAGTCGTTCGGGCTCAAGCATTTTCCGAGCACTTACAATTTTTGGCTAAATATTGATCTTGGTCATTCCTCCCCACTTCAGAAGCCTTTTAGACCCCAAAATATATCAATTCTCTTACCAGCAGGGTACAAATCCCTCACCCTTTCACTCTCCATCCATTTGGCCTTTGAAGGATTTTGTCCCTTGAGTCCCACTCTAAGGTGTTCGACATTCCCCTCTTCTTGAAGTTCTAATTCTTTGTTAAGTATGAGATCTTGCTCAAGTTAATCAAGATATTATGGAGAGAAATCATCTATTGATGCATGTACTTAAACATGCTCTTCCTTGATCATCAATCAAAGGGGGCTCAAACACCGCAAATTCTCAACATTAACGACCGAATATATTTGCATATAAGGAGTCAAATCTAGCTTAAATGGATTAGTACCAAAATTTTAGATGGACCATAACGGGCTGGCTTGAGACTTACATTCCCCTTGCAATATTTCTTTGCTAATATACAACCGAACTTCATCTCCAAACTATAATTTGTGATCAACACAAATTGTTTGTCATGCCTTGCCTTGTAGCTTCTGGCTCTTTTCAAGTTTCTCTTGCACCGTGTGATGTATCAACCGAATTTTCTCAATGAGATTTATTGCCTTATCTATGTCACTCCTCGACCATCTATAGCGACATGTTTCTCAAGCATGAAGTCCAAAGGCGATCTTGGTAAGTTACCATAACATGCCTCAAAATGGCGATGTGTTTGTGGAAGAATGCTTTGTCATGTTGTATGCATGCTTAATGTAATGAAACTATTCATCCCACAACTTGGGATGCTGCTGCAATAATTAATAAGAAGATGAATAACTCTCATGTTTACCACCTTTGTTTGACCATCTCTGCTGGATGAAATTTGTACTCTTCTTCAGCCTTGTTTCCATCATGTCCCATAATTTTGACCAAAAATTCCCAAAAATCGGGAATCTTGATCACTTATAATAGAAGTAGGAAGACAAAAATGAACCCATACATTTTGAAATAAAATATTAGGGTTTTTTCAGTTGTAATTGTTTTATTACATGGCATCAAAAGACACATTTTTGAACCATCTACCACAACATACAAGTAATCATGGCCTTTCCTTGACATAGGAAGACCACCTACAAAATCCTTCGAGAGATACTCTCCAAGGATTTGAAGGAACCATAAGTGGAATGTACAATCAAAGTTTCTATTGGTAGGTTTACTCGTTGCACATCAAGAACATCCTCTAATAAACGAGATACAATATCAATCATGCATGGTCAATAACAATACCTTTGAGATTCGCTATTGTCTTACCTACACCGAAATGTTCAACAATCAATGATGTGTGTGTGCCTCCCTATGATATTGTTTCTTTCTCCTCTAGTATAGATAACTTTCCCAAGTGATACAATAAACTCGTTTTGCACATGATAATCTAACGCTTCATTTTGGTTTCCTTGACTTAAGCTTTCTATACACATCTTGAATATCACAATCATATGCATATTGTTCAATGTAACTTTCATGCATAATTAAATTGTGCTTGAGTATAATAGATGAATTTACAATAGGCATATCAAGCATATCAACTACCTTATTGTAGATTCCATTTTTGTACCTAATAACTAAATAATTTTTTTTTATAAATCCCATCAATCAAAATGTATTGATTGTTGCAACTTTGACTCGTGATTGTAAGTACAACAACGAATGATGGAAAATATGAATAATGGTCTCTTTCACCGTCAAATAGTGCTTCCATTTTTTTACAATTTGTACCAATTGATATAAATATTTATCATAGGTGGGATAATTAGGCACAATTCCATTAAAAATTTCATAATGAAATGAAATAGGCGTACCATGTCGCATGAGAATCGCTCCCATAGCATACTCGCATCTATTTGGATCTCAAATGGTTGTCTAAGACCTTTTAAGTGCTAACACCAAGAAGGAGCTTATATTTTGATTTAACGCATCAAATGATTTTTGTTGTACATCTCCGCAATGAAATACTTTCGACAATTTTCTTTTACTTCGCATGTAGCAGTAGCTACAAAGGAAGAAAAATTAGCAATGAATTTCCTCCAATACCGTGTTTCCCCAAGAAAGCTTTCACTGTGAATGTATTGGGTTTAAATAATTCAAATGACCTCTACTTTGGAACGGTAAATATTCAACTCACCTCCTCCAAAATGTGTCTAAAATACACCAAATAATTCCTACGAAACTCTCACTTCGACATATTTAAAAAACAATTTCTCTTTTTCAAAACATTATACCTTGCTTCACGTGTGCATGATGATGTTCTTGTCTTGATTTGTTGAATACAATTATGTCATATAAGTAAACAATGTCAAAGTAATCTCGGGAAATGGTGTAAGTACATCATTCATGATCATGAAAGTAGCTAGAGCATTTTTTAGACCAAATGGCATAACTAACCACTCAAACAATCCTTGTCTAGTTCCTTTGTGCGTCAAATTTCTTGTTTAGTTATTCTAACAATATGATAACCACTTCGCAAGTATAACTTAGTGAAATATATTGCATACTTAAACTTATCTAGTAAATTATCAATGCATCAGAGTGGGTAGTGATTCTTTACCGTGATTTTTATTCGGGGCAGCATGAAAATCAATGCACATGTGCCAAGTCTCGTCTGGTACCAAAACAATTCACAAACCACATGACAAAGTAGATGGGAATATGATAAATTTTCTCAGCAATTTTTGAATTTTCTCTTTTATTTCAACTCTCAATAATTGACATGCTATACATATCAATTTTTGGAAGTGTAACATCCCACCGCAATTGAATCTCATGCTAAATTCTCGCTCTTTGGGGTAACCCATTTGTTTCTTGAAACATCTCGCCATGATAACTTACCACATCAAACAAATCATATTCTTTAATTTTTCATCACATCCTTCAAAAGATTCATAGTCAACATCATCCTTCTTGATAATGAGAAGCACAAAATTTTTACTTGCATTAACTACCTCTTTCTTTTGCCCCGGATTAAGTAAAGAAATATTCGCTTTCTTGTGATGAGCTCTCATAAGATACTCAACCCCATCCTTAATAAAAAGATATTTTTTCTCACGACGATAAAACATCGCCTGGCCATAAAAATATGGACTTCCCAAGATAATCTCAAAAATGCTAAGTGGAACCACGTCTAACTCAACCTCATCAACAATGTTTCCAGAGTAGCAGAAATCTAAATATGAATTTCCTCAGAATCCGTAAAATTGTAATTCTTGACTATCCACCCCAAAGTTTATGGTTTATGATTTGAAACAACTCTAACATGGAACAATTATATCCTTGTGTCTTCATTTTGGAGTATTTTTGTGACTATTTGAGTAACTAGCAGCTTGCTATGGCTTCCTTTCTTTTGTTAACTATGGCTAAAAACTTGGTCTCATCTCCCTAATCGGAACCAATATCTTGTTGTGTGGTGGCAAACATTTTTTTTTTCCCTTTGTTATTTGATTTATTTGGCCTTAGTTTGGGATGTAGTTTCCAACAATGTGTTTCTCATCATGCCTCTTGGAAAATGTTTGAATGCGTTTTTTTCCACTTATTTGTTGATGCTTGTGTTCTTCTTTCCTCCCATTTTCCTCCCATCTCTTTTTCCTTATTCTTGACCGGCTTATCCTTAATACCGTCTTCATGAATTTTCTTTCCCCTTGGTTCAAGATGTGTATTTCGTACACATACTTCATCTAAGTTGTTTGTGTGTTAAACATAAGGATAGTATATTTCAAGTAGGAATGTAAACCTCCAATATATTTCAAGGCCTTCTCTTGTGAATTCAAGTTTACTCCTAACAATAAATCCCTCTTCCTAAACTCTTGTGTATACTCTTGAACAATTTGGCCTTTGAGTTGCTTAAAGTTTTTCCAACCTATTATTGGTTTTTCCATATAAAGCAATGGATAAAACTGGAGTTTTAATGAAGAAATAAATTCAACCCAAGAAATGGATATGTTACCATGAATTCACATATCCTCTTGACCTTTGCCTCCCACAAACTAGTGCTTCTCCTTCTAGCCTTAATGAAGCTAACTAGATATTTATAGCCGTCCTCTTATAGATTCTCGTATTCGTAGTATACTTCCAATTGACAGATCCAATTTTCTAACTTCAACCCCGTGCATTTACGTCACCATTGTACATGGGAATTTCAATCTTGATGTCCAACTTGAGTAATGGATTTTTTTTCTTTTGGAATTTTTGAATGAGTGTGTGGTTTTGTGGTGGATGTGGAAGATGAAGATATTGATGAAGATGATGAGGCCGAGGATATGCATATGGAGTGTGATTTCCTCCACTTCCTTTCAAACTCTTTCTCTTCACCCTTCTTACCATCGTAACATCCTTCTCCATATGGAGGCTTTGAACCTTCTCTCCTCTTTTTTATGCTGAATGCATCAAACATTATTTTAACCATTCTTTGTATGTCTTTCAAGACTATTTTAACACCCAATTCTTCTAAATTTCCACGAGTCTCTTCAAATCCTAACATAATGGCTAAGGATTCAGTCAACCTCTCGATCCTTTTACTTTTTCAATCACTTCGCATTCTTTTTAATTTGTACTTTCAATCTCAACTATTGGAGATGGAACTTGCGGTGCCTCAAGTGTAGATTTGAGTGGAAATTTGGGTGAAGATGATGCTTTCAAACTTGCTTTCTTTTTTTCCCTAATATTAGGACTAACAACCAATATCTTACCTTATCCTCTCTACAAATTCAACCTTATAAGCATCACAAAATTGCAACTATTAAAACCCTTCTTGAAAAATCTCAAGCAAAGCAAGAAATAAACCTTAAACCTTCGCTCGATAACAACTTGATCTAAAATCATCATAGTTAGTGATGTGTTAATATCGCCTTTAAAATTAACATTAGAGTGCTTTGGTTTTCCTATTGTACAAGGCTTATACAAGTGTTTATGAGGACACCATTAAAATTGGTGAGATTAAGTGTATTTCATGAAATTAAAAGCATGGAAACTCACGTCGAAGAACGCATAATAAAACACAACAAGCACAAATAACAAAGAGAAATACATAAGTTTTTTATGAAGGAGTCTACCCCTCGTGGGCTACATCTCCTTGGTCTAGCTTCAGTGTGGGCCTTTTTATTAGCTTCAATTATAAAAGTGTTGTTTACAATCTCTTGTTGCCTCTACAACTCGCTCCAATGGCTCCAAAACATGAAAAACTGCCAAGAATGACTCTTAATGAGACCATTTTGTCAACATCAAAGTTAAGTGGAAAACCCAATTTTCCTAGTTTTTCTCCACCAAATATTGATGTTCGCCGCTTAACCCACTAAATATGGAAGTCTTCCAACCGAGATTCCGTGAAAGGCATCGCCAAGATAAGTTTGCAATTAATGTTAAGATAAGCACATGTTTAAGTGGGCTTAAGCACGTTTAGTGCTAACCAATGCGTATCCGTTTAAATGGGTTATCATGGGTTAACCATGTATTTTGGGTTAACCATGTATTTCTATATTAACCATGTTTTATCAACTTATTTTTTCAAAGAAAAAAAACCCTTGAGGGCATCAACAATCATTATCATCAACTAGTAGCAGGTCACCTACCATAATGTGACTTGAAAAAATCAATAGCTATCAAATTGTATTAACTAGTCATCATCACGAGCATGGGACATGCCCAACTCATATAAATATTTCTTATTTTATCACTTACAGGTTCCCTACAGAGCATGGTCACTGTTTTACTTCAGATTAGGTGTTCCCCTACTTATCTCCACAGCATGTTACTCTCTCTCTCACTCTCTCAAAATGGTTTCACAAACTCTCAAACATATTAGAAAAAAGTAATGTATTTCAACTATATCTTTCCTCCTAGACCTCATACATCAAGGGGAAAATTTTAATGCTAGAAAAATATACAAGAAGAATACATTATAAAATGTTAGGAAACATGTATAAATAAATATTTTCTAGTAGAAATACATTATGAAGGAAAAAAATTTAAAATTTCCTAAGGTTTAGTGAGAAATTTGAGGACCGTGCACTAGAAACAGTGTAGTTTTGCACGATAGCACGAATATTCCTTCGATAGCTATGCGGTCCTTGAGATGGTGAAAATTCACTATCTAGGACCACTTTTCACACTTGGGGAATTGATCCTATAACAATGACAGTCAATGACAACAAACTTGAGGTCACCCTAAAGATATTCATCCCTCAAGGTAATCTCTTTTCCTAATCTTGAGTCCCTATCACTCTTGGGCTAAGTGAGGAAAGAGGAGTTCAAAAATTTCTATATAAACAAGCCATAGGAAGAAAAAGGTATTATACATTGTTATGCTATTAAAATTTCTACCATAACAACATCAACTTTCAATTATTGAAGCAAGAAGAGTGAAGACACTGCCATGTTGGTCATGTTTCTTCTAAGAAATCCAAAATCCTAGTGAAGAAGAGGACACCACCGTTGGAGAGTCTACACATTCCTTTTCGGAGAGGCTGGGGAATATTGGGAGGAAACCGAGGAAAGGGATCCCCTTGGAGAGAGTATTTGAGCTCTATAGCTCAAAGGACTCACTGCAAGTATGTTAACATTGTATTATTCTACTACCAGTAAACAAGAAAGGGATTTCTCTCCATTATTGTATTGTTTGTTTGCTCCATTTGAGCTCATTGTATTTTATTTTTCTTTTTGAGTTTATGTTATTATATGAATTACTTCAACTATGAGTTTTTCTTTACTTTTTTTTCTGATTTTCCATTAACAACCATAATATTCTCAGTGATCTTTTCAGGAAACAACCTACTGCTAAATAAGTGTCTTTTGGTACACTAGTGTGAAAAAAAAACTAGCCTAAAATTGATTATATTTCTTCGTTTCCCTATGATAGCCCTTAATTTAACTTCTTTCCCTTCTAGATTTGTTTTCAAGAAACGGTCTTGAAAATTAAAAGCCATCATCCCCAAAGATTGTAACCATTGGAATCCTAGTATAAAATCAACACAACCCACTGGAATGGAAAGTGTTGGACTATTGAATACATATTGCCCCATGGTTAGCTTGGTATTTTTACACTTTCTAGAGAAATTTATATTTCCTGCATTTGAAACCATCACTTGACACTCTAGCGCTAGATATAGGAAGAAATTTAATTCATTGGCTATCTTACAATGAGAAAAATTATCACTATTACTTGAATCAATCTAGACTGTTACCTTTTTATTCTTGGTATATCCTTCTATATCAAGAGTTATGGGAGTGGTAATAACTACCAATTCAATACAAGATATGTTCATATTTATTTATTCTTTCTCATGGGCTGGATCATGGTGTATATCCTCCTCTTTTGATGTTTCTCCCTCCTCTTCATAACCTATGTAGAATAATTTCTTCTCAGCACACCTATAACCTTTAGTGTAATTTCTATCACAACTATAAAAAGGGCATTTTTCTCTTTTTTCCTCCAATTTTTGTGGCATAAACCTTTTAGATTATGGAAGGATAGGAGAAACAATACTTCCATAGTTATAGTTGTAAGTGGTAGACTGCCTTCTTTCCATAATTTTTATTTCAGCGTTTCTTGCCACCATGAATGCCTTCTTGAGTGAATTAGGTTTCCAAATTAGAAACTCATGTTGGATGTTATATTTCAATTATCATATGATGACATAAATCCTATGCTCCTCTAGAATAGTAGTTACCCTAAAATTGAATTTTTGGAAGTCCTCAATGTGCTCTGTCATTGAACCATTTTGTTTGAGATTTATCAATTGGATAAAGAAGGTGTTTCTCTTTCTATCCTCATAATTTTATATCATTTCCTTTGCAAAAATTGACCCAATGACAAGTGGTTTATGAGAACAACTCCATCTATGCATTACAAACTAATTGTGTTGTAAATATAAATTTTCAATGCGTATCTTTTGTGTATGTTGCACATCATGGAGATTAAAATATTTCTGCATTTATAGCATCCATTTTACAAGACCCTTGCCATAAAAATTTATCATATTGATATTTGGAATGTGGTGGTTCTGAAACCCAATATTGGAGTCTCTAAAATAATAATTCATATTCATTTTTTCTCATCATGAGTTTCATGGATAACCTTTTCACCAATGGGAAGAATTTCTTGCAACAAATTTGTCAACCCTTCCAATTTGATATTCCTCACATCCATGTCTACTTTAAAAACTCCCATATATAATTTTAAACCATCCTTAAATTCTTCCATTTTTCCTTTTATTTCTTCTCCCAAACAACCCATATTAACATTCATCGCTTCTACTACATTTTTCGTTACTTTTTGCGAGAGAGAAATTTATTGCACTTGGTCTCATAATTTTGATATATCATGTTGCATTTCTTCCTCTTCTTCAAGCTTCATAGTAGAGCTTTATTGTTTCTTACTAGGTGTTTCCTTTTTATTTCTTTGATTCATCTTAGAATCAAACAATGGCATTTATGCTTCACTGTGTCCCTTGAATCACTTTAAAACAATCACACATTTTTTTCTTCCATTTTAAGAGCTAGATATTGAGGTTGTTGTATCTCTATAATTTTCAATCTCCAGGTTTTGAAAATGCTTCTTGAGATAGCTCTATGAGTACTATTTCCAACCCCACAAGTCATACTGAGGTGGTATTATTCAAGAAAGATTTATTTCCAATCTCCCACGATGACTTGATTATAGACTGGTTAAGTAGATAAAACTCGTACGGAATGCCACATGTGATTGTATCTACTTTGGCTCTGAAATTGATACAAGAAAAACCAAATTTCATGCAATTTCAGTCAATTTTTATGAAATTCAAAGTCGATGCTCGGAGAGAAAGTATGACGATTTTTCCTAATTCACATGTTTGGGACTGAATTATGGAGCATGAAAAAACCCTAAAGTCCTTAGATCGTATCTCCAACAATATACAAAACCAAGATCTAAAATGTGTACACTAGGTTCACCAATATTGCGGCTCCACATGATTACAATTTCAGCTTCTAAATATTTGTTGAGAAAAAATTATAGAGAAAATTACAAGATTATATGTTTGAAGAAGTGAAACCCTAGAATTGAAACCTCCGATACCAAATTTTATGAAACCAACTCATAAATTAGAAGAAAAGATAGATCAATGACTTAAAAATTATCCTCTTCGAGGGGAAAACCTCCTTTACATTACATAAATGAAAAAAAATGTTAGATTATACAAATGATAATACCTCCTTGGTATATATAGGAGTATAAGGGGTCATAATATAATCAGAGCCTACATAACACACATTATATATAAATAAATAACAACAATAAGGGGTTGCACTAACAATAAAAATAGGGGGAATACACTAGTTTTATAGGAACCTAACATTGCATCATATTAATGAAATAAGGACACATTGTATGTTTCACATAGAGTATCAACACCTCTTAAGTTTGTACGAACCCCGAGTTGATAATTTATTTCAATATGTTTCGAAGTAACAATGTTCTTGTTGCAATAATGGGGCTCATGAATTTTTCCCATCGTTGTCGAGGATGTGTCAAAGTATGACTTTTTTTCTCCCCTAGTTGATTCATTTCTTTTATTTTCGGCAAAAATAAAAAAATGAAGAAGATCCTCTTGGATTTCCCTTTCAGGGTGTTGACATTAGTGCTCATATGAAGAAAATACCTCCAAATTTCCATCCCAACTTCCATGGTATTAGGTGAGAGGATCCAAAAACCTTTCTATTTGAATTTGAAATCCTTTCTAGATCTTATGGTTACTTACGAAACACTCAAAATTTTATATTTTCTCTAACAACATTGAAGGATATATCTCTTAAATGGTTCATTATTTTAGGGATTAATTCAATAAAATCATGGAACGATAAGAAAAATACATTTCTAGAAAAATATAAAGATTGTGATCTTAAAGAAGAAATCTTTAGAATTACTCAAGAATAAGATGAGATCCTTGAGGATCTAGTTACGATCAAGATGAGATACTTAGAACAATTAGGGACGATTGGCTTGATTTCCTTGATTGCATGAGTATAGGTGATGTATACCAATGATCATTTGAAGAAATTTGTGAAATATTTAAGAAGATATTAAGAGGGATGGAAAGAGTAATAAAATCAACATCAAGATCGGTAAGTCAAGCTGAAATTGGAAACTTGTTTTATAAATTTAGAAAATACAATCTTAGAAATCTAAGAGAACAAGTAGAAATATTAAGAACATAAGATGAGAAAAAAAATATGTTTATGTTTGTGTTGTCCATGCCAAATCACACGTGATTAAATATTTACCATCATTATCGAGGTTGAAGGAAGCTCACCAAGAGGACAATGGATCAATTCAATCACCAAAGTAGCTATGTTATGGAGCTCCAAGAGGACCATGGAATCTTAGTCAACCTGGTATGGTGAAAGAACCTAATTTAAAATTTCAATTTTATGCACAAACATCTCAAAGTAATTGAAAGTCATTGTTTCCTTCGAAACCTTGGCCATCTCAGCCTCCATACCCAACTCCCTGCTATCCATACCATCCACCTCTACCACAACCATAAACTCAAACACATCCATCTCAAAGGGCCACTCCCACTGAACTACCTATACCTCTTTTTACAAACCCAAATAAAAATGTATCTAAGCTCACATACAATGATGAGGTACAACACTTCCAACATATCCTCTTGATATAAATGATATTCATATTAGCTTAGGAAAGGTATTTAAAAAACATATATTCTCTTAATTTAATTGAAGGGAAACATCCATAAAAATAATATTAAAATGAGGAGACCAAAGAATCATGGGTTGCAGTTGATGACGATCATACATCAGAATCAAATATTGAGAAAGTTCCATCATATTTACCAGAATATCCTCTATGTGTAAACGAGAAGTGTAAAAAAAAAAGGAGAAAGATTTTAATTCCAGGGTATAATATGCCACATAAAGAAACCCAAATGTTTAAGTGGACTAGGGGCATCAAACCTATATTTAAATATGTTTCCAAACAATCATTAAGTTGCAACAACACACTCTCCTTCAACAATGCTTGATCTTATCTCAGTAAAAGTAGTTCATCTCTCATATTTAGGTACATGTCAAAGCATATATTGTGAGCCTACGCATGAATTTATATTTCATCTTAATGTGCACATAGCTCCATTGGAAGTATTCCTATACTTGAAAGAGTTTTTACTTTTTCCAAGTATAGTAGGATAAAAATATATATATATATAAAATGAAAAAAATAAAAAAATAAGAAGAAAACAATAATATCTGAGGTGAAAAAATATTTTGAGGCGCTTGATATTGGCTCACTGATTTAAAACCTCCTTGAGTCGGCTATTGGGTTGGAAATAAAAAAATAAAAATAAAAAGAAAAAGATCCTATGTGAAAATCTCCATGAGGTGCCTAGGGACACCTACTAGTTGAAAACCTCATTGACGAAGCTAGTAGTCCTAATAAAAAAGAAAAAAATAAAAAAAATGAAAATGAAAAATTTATTTTCTCCATGTATCTCTCTTTGATGAATGCAGGTTCTCTCCAACCTTTGAAATAAACAAGAACAATTTATCACCAAAAGAAAAAAAGTATATCAAAAACCTAGTCAAAGGAAGTCAAACTTGGAATTTCTCCTTCTTTTCCCAAATGCTCCAATGGAACCAAGGCCATGTAAATCCATCACACACATCCATTTACATGAAATTTCCCATCATTCCCAAGCATTTTTGACTTATTTTCCTTCTTGTCCTACAGTGTTAGAAGAATTTTTTGTTTTGCTACAAAACTATCAAAATACACAGACGAGAAAATGTTTTGACTATATTTCAAAAACCATGCATAATTTTGCTCATATGTTTCATGGGGAGATGCATAAGGATTATGGTAACATTCTCAATCAATTCCATCAAATTCTAAGTACACGTTTCGAGGAGTTGACCACCATAACCTAGAACCATTTTTATTTTTTCTCAAGGTTCATGCATTCATTGGCCAAGTTTTTTATGGGGAGATGCATAAAAAGGATGGAAACATTCTAAAAAAAAATTAGGTGAATAAAAGGAACCTATTGGGATATATGGATTAAACACGTTTTCGACAAGACTATCCATACTTTCCACAGGATTCTAATTTGTATAAAATGAAGGAGAATTTTGGATTTTAATCATTCTAGAATAGGGGAGGGGGACAAAAATAACTGTATCATCCATCCATAATATCATTTTACACCTTTCCCACCTTCATTCCCATATCTTTCCATCAAAATCATTATCCTTCATCCATTTTTCCACCTCTTTTAATCTCCACAGAACTCTATGACACTCATCAAAAAATTCCTTTTAAATTATTAGCATTTTATGAAGAAACACTTGGAGAAAAATTTGGTCCTATAAGGGTTTTTATGACTGATACATGAAGACAGATAGTTCTTTAGCAACCTACACATACCCTACAAGGAAACATTCAGGAATCATATCAAGAAATCTATGCATCTTGAAGCATCAAAGGGCTACACCACCAATTCTGGACGAATATAGGATCCTCTGTAGATTGCTACAATATCCTCGTTCAAAAAACAAAAACAAAATTTGATCCACACTAGCACTTTGGGTCTCGAGGATCTTCATCATAAACCTTCAATTAACGAAAAACAATAAAAAATATTGAAGACAAAGAATAGATCAATGAAGACAAAAAATTAAACCTCAGAGGGAACTCATGCAGTCACATCAGCCTTCTAACCAGTACATGCAGGCTCCATCAATCACATCAGGACAATTTCCAACAATATATCAGGTTCCAAAATTCATATCAGTGTTGCAATGGTAACATCCAAAAATACAGTAGTCACATCAACAACTCCAATATCACCTTCAAAAACACACCCAAAGTAAGTCTCAGGTATGCAATCCTCTAAAAATTTCCTATGAAATTATTTTAGCTTGAAAAATGTTTCAAGTGTATGAAGGAATTATTTTTTATAGCCAAACATAGTAGAAGATAAGCCTCGGCCTTATTTACGAATTAGCTTCACTTTTCTGCCAAGACACCAACATGTGTGGGAGAGGAAAAAGAAAAGAAAAATAAGAGGACTTGAAAATGTGGGTTATAATAAATTAGTGGGGATGGAGGAAAAGAAGTGAGAAGGGGTAACTTAGGACCACCTTGGTTAACAAAAAACACTATGAGTTTATTTAGCATGCAGTGAAAAAAGGGAAAAAATAAAATAATAATAATAATAATAATAAATTAAAGGTGGACCCACCACCTCTCGGCATGCAAACATTAGTTGCTACAACATTGGGTTTGTGTGTTAAAGTAACATAACTTCTACTAGAAGAATAGAGTTTCTACAGTAAGGAACACAAATGCTACAGGAAGAACAAAGTTGCTACATGATTGATACAATTTTCTACGGGATAAATAAAAAGTACTATAGGAAGGGACAACAAAAACTCAATTGGAGGGAGAAGGTCCACATGGAATCCAAGTGTCCACTCCACCACTTGGTATTGGATCCTATTACAAATTTATTGAAGGGGGAATAATTACATAAAGAGAGAGGCAAAAATCGCTAGTGGATACCAATTTCAAAATCTAATAAATTAGAGGATGTGGGCCTCATGGAGGAAAAATTGTAACAAGTTAGTAAGGGATTGGCTGAATTGAGACTAAAGGAACCAATCATGAAGGAGAAATTGTAGTTAAGAAATAAGAGGATGAGAGAGAAACTACAAGAAAAGGTGGCACAACTTGCCACCATGGAAAGTTTATCCATGAGGGACATCCAATGTAGGCATCCATCCAAATCATATGTCATTTTCCCCAAAGAACAATGAGCTAAGGAAAAGAATTGTATGAAGAAAAATAGGGAAAGAAGGTGGATTAGTTTCTCAAATGATGAGGAATAGTTTCAGCAGGGGGTTATGACGGGCCTCCAAATTAGACACAAATAAAGGCCCATCTAACCTTTTTAGGAACAAAAAGGGTATATCAAATCTCTCCTTCTACACTTTTTAATTTTTTTTTAGCTTTAATACGTTGTTAGGAAAGTTTATATGCACCTAATATTATCTATTTTTGTAGAATATTAGGAGAATATTGGGTAAATTCTGAACGAGATATTATAAGGAATTTCGCCCTACTACAAGGTGGACCAAGATTGGATAATAAATGAACAAAATATCGTGAAATTATTGACAGATTCTAGAGCTCCACTGATTGAGAAAATATAGGAATGTGTTCCCTGTCATTTAATGTCAAAGATTCCTAGTGTTGGAAACCAGATCCAATTTTTGAGGGATTTTGGAGGGGAAAGTTTCCTCCTTTCAAGGAGAATGCTTCCTCATCACTTTATATAAGTAGCAAATCGTATTTTTCTCTGGGGCAAGTCTTTCTTATTATTTTTTTATAGAAAACATGTTATTTAGCAGCTCTACTTTTGTTTCTTGTAGGGATATACTTGGATCGATTCAAATAACTGAGTTTGGTGCTAATTTTAGCTTGTAAATCTTGGTTTCATTCAGAAAAAGTTGCCCACCCTTGGGCTTATCCATCCTAGAAGCTTCAGATCCCTCTTGTACATTTTCTTTATTTTCTTTGAATGTCTTTTTCACTTGCATCTGTTATCTCGACTTACTACTCATGTTTCTTTTGTTGTAGGTAAAATTGGTAAAATGATTGAAGTGAATTTTTACATAGCCACAATCATGATGCATCCTTAGAACATATTTTAGAATTCCTATTCATCATTGAGATACTTGTATTGGTTTACTAGTTCACAAATCTAGAATTTCTAGAAATCTCTTGCAACAACATAGTAGTGATTTTCTACTATTTTTTAGAACGTGTTAATGAGCTTGAATTGATTTTATTCCACTTATATTAGGTCATAAAAACATTCAGGTCAATAAAAAAATTTACCCTATATAATTTTCACTTTATTAGGTTAGGAATTTGGTAGGTTAACTAGCTCACTGATTGTTGAGTTTCCAGTTTTTAGAGAAGTAATTTTATGCTATGTTTTAGCACATGTTAAAAGGGGTATTTTTGAGTGATTCCACTTTGAATGTATTCCTAAGACATAGTAGATAATTAAAAAAAACTCCATCTCATTTTCATTTGATTTTCTTGGCCATTCCGCAAGTTATATTGAGAAATATGAGTCTTATAATAGTCCTATAGCTTGGTTTTATTCTCTTAGGCTTGAATCATGAAGCCAAGTTTGTGAATCAATGATTGAGTAATACCAAATACACTTTAATCCTTAACTCTTGTCCATTTTAATTCACCTTTGCAATTTTTGGAAATGGAAAGATTTATGTATTGGAGAACACAATAATGATTTTTTTTTATCGCCACATGAAGTATCTAATTAAATTTCTAAATGGATCTAACATATTTGGAATTAAATTATGAATTACTTGCTCTCTAATCCATGAAAGTTATATTATTTTTCATTATTCATACTTAATCAAGTGATTATATTTCAAACACTATCAATTCCATTCCATAGACTAGGTTTCCTTTCAATGCAACATTTTCATTTTTCAAGTAGCTTAATGTTTTCATTTTTTTTGAGTAGTATAACCTTTAAATTTTTTCAATTAGGATTAGCATTTACATTTTAGAAAGAAACATTTACATTTCTTGAAAATAGAGTAGCATTTCCATTTTAACAATTAGATTAGGATTTGATTTTATGACATTCACTTCATTGCATCACATTGACGAAAGAAGGAAGCAATACTGCACATATAGTGTCGACACCTCTTAAGTTTGTATGAACCATGGGTTGATAATTTAAGTCAATAGCGTTAGAAGTTTCAACATTCTTGTTGCAATACTCCGGCTCATTACTAGTCCCAAATGTCTATAAGTGTGACAACACCCACACCTGGATGGGATGCTTTCATAATCCAAAAAATTCTTACGGGTGAGATTATTTCTGGATATGGTTCTAGAATCTGATGGAAGGTATAAAATAGAAAAAGGTACTCAAAAACATGTTGGGTAAATACTAAAAGGATGTCAATTTGGGTGCCTTTTTTGTGGTCCCCAATGAAAACTTCCTTTTATTAACAATTAGTGGTCCACATAAATTATAGTTTTCAATAAATTATTAGTTTATGAGACACAATAGACGTTATATGTGTAAAAAAAAATAATGATTCCTTCCTTCTCTTAAATAAATCTCCATCATTGGGGTGGTCATAAAATTACGATTTTCATCGAATAATGGGCACATGTAGTTATTCATGAAACTTGAAATATTTCCAGGAGTATAGATGAAAATTGATCTATAACATATTATTCATGTCAATTATTTCAAAAGCATAACCATTCATGCAAATAATATTCACTGCAATTCGATTTTTTTACTAAACAATATTTACATAATTAGATCATGTCTATTGTAAATAAAAAAATCACTAGTATTATTAAATATGTGAAAGGAAAAAAAACATGTGAATGTAAAAACAACCAAATATATATAACATCCATTATAGATTTTGAAATCATGTAATTATTATCTAGAATATAGAATTTCATGTGACCTCAACCCCCAGACTACCCATTATCCTTAAGGGAAAAAAATTCCATACCTTCATTCCATAAGAGAGTAGGTGGTGAAAAGGTGAACAAATGCACACTTTAAGATTCATCCCCATCAAGCATGAAGGTGCATATTTGTGCACAAATTTTTTGTGTTTCAATGTGTCCATTCATACGATAAAAATACTTTTTTGAGGTGAAGGTGTTCATTTTTTCATTTTAAAAATCCATTTAAGGTGTGGGTAAGAATTTATGAATTATGCAATGAAAAAATGTGTGACTACACACCTTCATCGCCAATGCTTAGGGAGGTTGAATTCTCTCCCAGCTAATGATCCTGATAGGCTAAATTTTTCCACTACCTATATTTTGAGGTTTATCATATCTACTTTTATATTGCATTTAACATTGTTTAAAAAAAAAAATTTAATGTGATCATCTATGCATTGCAAAACCATGCCTTCTTAAGTTGAAGATTTGATAAGATGCCTTAAACATTTGAATTGAAAAAATAATCATTTTATTTTAAAGTTATTTTAGTAGATAAGTTATAAATTTCATATTTGAAATCTGTTATCAACATTTCCATATCACTTATTCCCATAACATATAACCATAGAAAATAGTAGTTTTTCTTTACCTTTTCCATCACACCCAGAAATATAAATTTGAAAATGAAGACTGATAACAAAATATCTTCTATCATTAAAAAAAAAAAATTATTTATGTAGTAAATTGACTTAAATGAAAACAAACATTGTTTAATTTTTTTTTTAGACTTGGGGTGTTTTTTTTTACACTATCCATTTGTTTTTTTCCCCTTCATAAGAAAATGGAGGATTACATTTATGATTTACTGGAATATAGTTTTTTAAAATATCAAAAATATGTTTATTTTTTTCATTTAAAAAAATATTCTATTTTAAAAAATGATTTAAAACTAAATTTGGAATGTTACACCAAATTTTCAAAATTATCATTTTCATAATATATTATTAAACAAATTTAATCAACAATTCTTTAATTAATACATGATATTTTCTTTAACTTTTGTCATCTTTACTTCTCTTATAATATTTAAAACAAAATTATAAATCTTAAATTTAAAATCTTATACTAAATTTTCTACATCATTTTTCATAATATATTATTAAACAAATTTAATCAAAAATTTCTTAATCCTAGGCTTTTCCATCTTAAATTTTCTTATAACATTAAAACTTAACCACTTAAATAAAATTAAAATAAATTATCAATTTTATTTAAAAAAAAGTTTGGTTCACACCCACTAAAACAATATCATTCCAAACTTTTCATAACCAAAATAAAACATAATAAATTTAATTTAATAATCAAAATCAAATATGATTAATCTAATAATAAAAATGAAATTTCTTGATACTATAAATTACACATCTTCAAATACATGTATAAAATGTATTATTATCGTTCAAGTACACATACTAACTCTTGTTTAACGTTAAAAGGTCTACGTGAACAATTTAACTTTGAAATCTTATATACATCAGAACCTTGGAATTCTAAGAATCCTTTGGAACTGAAAAAGTCAATAAACATTGGAGTACCTAATAAAAATAAAATAATCATCATATTTTCAGTTATATGAAGAATATTTGTCACACGACGAGATAAACATGAAATAAATCTGGCCACACAACAATTCGTTTTTACGGTGACAACGAGCATCAAATTGTTTAACCACGTACCACGCAATTTCGAATCATCTTAATTTCAATGATATTTATGCTTCCCACTAGGTTATGGAATCACAATATTTCTGTTGTTATGGATGTTCATCATTATTTCTGGAGGATAGGATATTAGTTAAAACAAATAAAATATTAATAGAATATTATATTAAACATCTATTTTAAAATAATATTATTATTTTAAAAACTATGCAAAATGTTACATTCATTTCATTGAGGCTCATTTACATATTTTTTCATTTTCGGTGTCATAAATTTCTAAATAAAAATAACTAAAATGATTGTGATTTCTAAATATTATATAAAGTAAATAGCATTCTCATGCATGTTATCGAGTAATGTAATTTGTTTCATTATAAGTTATCATGAGTACATTCCTATCGTGAGTATTATGATGCTTTATTTTCTCATTTTAAAAAGATTGTAACTAATTTAATTTAAATTCAAAATTAGTTTTATAAAAAATTATTGTTGAAAATTTCTAATTTATATAATATGTCATTTATTTATGAAGGTTTCCCCACTCACATTCTTGCCTAGAGATTCTTTCCATCACCTATAAGAAAAATGAGCTTTGTGTGACCGTTCAAGTCCAAATCGACCACCGTCCGATTTTAGTGGAAACAACTCCAATGTTTCACTAGATTGTGAACTATTGTCTCATTCCACATTAGATACATTTGAATCCCTGTTAACCATTACCTTGCATTGACTTTCGACTTGATCTCCAATTCAAATCTACATATTGTACAAAAAAATCTTATTAAATGGTTATGTATTTGCATAAAATTATATTATCATTGAAAACTCTCCCAAGAGAGAACAAAGATAGTTATAAGTAGAAAGAGACAAGACAATCCAAAAGGTAATTGTGGACTTTTCCTAGGATACAAAACAAATATAAATTGTTTTCCAAAAATAAATAGAACAAGATCATCAAAAAACTATCGAGAAGGGACAAAGTCTGAAGTATCATTCTACATAGACTCCTTTGAGCTCTCTTTAGTTGCTGCCATCTGTTGAGGAATACTCATTTACTACTAAATTTTGTCAATCCTATGGTCCATTCTCCCTAAATGTGATGCATCATGCTCTTTCCTAACTGGTTCTAGAAAAGGCTTGGATTATTTGTTTGAAAAATGTCTTGCTTTTGTTGCCTTTGAACATTCTCCTTCAATATACTAACTAGCACCTTTTTGCAACCTCAAATGGTTGCATAATTCCTTGGCCATTAATGCCAAGTCCTCCTCTTCTATACACCATCTTGGTGAGGAGTCTCATGTTGATTCCTAAAATAGGTATCTCAATGCCTCCAATAGAAATAAAATCATGAGAAGAATAATTTTCCTTTACCTTCTATCTTGTCAGTGATGCATGATTGCCTTCTTTATCCATCTCCCCTTTTTAGCTGTAACATTCTCCCATTTTTCCATCCATAGCCTACTCTAACATGAACCTAAATTTCCGCTTCTCTTCCTCTACAATCTGTACAAGCCTTCTAAGCTTTGCATTTTCTACTTGAATGCAATAGCTAATCTCTAAAAAGAGATGTTCTCCTACAAATAACTCTCACTCACAAATATTCCTCCTTTAACGAGGCAAAGAAATTACTTCTCACAAAAGTGGCATAAAATAGACATTGTCATATAAGGGTAAATATGTCCTCTTGAATACACTTTTTATATTAAAATCATACTCATTATCATGATAATCATCTCAAAATTCGAATAACGATCGTTGTAAACATGAATACTTTTTGACAAAATGTAAACGTGGCCACTCTCTCAACACTGTAACATCTCGATTTTCATGCAAAGGCTAGAATGATAAATTTACTACAAATATTTAGATCTTGATGTCCATTTATAACATATAGAGATCACGAGAAGCTACAAAATAAATCCATACTTCCGCTAAAATAAAAACAAAAATGGTCTGAGAATCGGATGCTAAAATACCAAAATAGACTACACTGTCACAATACTTGTGAAAAATCATGAAATGTGAGTATAAAGTTGACCCCATTCTAACAATGTCAGATTTGGGTCTCCAAGGAATCTAAAATATTCCTCACAACATCAAATAATTCTCTTTGTCAGGGTTCCACTAGTTAGGGTTCTACCTATGCTTCATGGTTCCACAACGTCCAGTTTTTCTCTACACATACTACTGTCCATTGACTATTGGCCTGGTTCCTTCAGTTCGCTCTATCGAATGAGAAAACTCAAGTTTAAATAAAAATAGGGCATAGACTTCAGAAATTTTTCTTCTTAGGCATGTCAGCTAGCATATATGTGATTACTTATTGGGATATCAACAACCAAGGTTCGATTCCTAGCTAACCTTTTTTATTTAAACATACAATTTATGGTTTCTTTAATTGGGGCCACTTGTTGGGTGGGCTAGTTGGCGACAGTTGCACATTCAATCCCCATCTACCTCGTGTATTAATTAGTGAGTCGTTGGGTGGGATACCAGGGTTAGAGTTGTAGCCCTCGACCCATATTTAATTTTTTTTACCATGGGTTGGTGGGGTTGGTGGCCCTCCACCCTATTTGTTAATTATATATTTAAAAAAATATTCATTTGAAACTATCCACCGAGTTCCGATGGGGTCACTCGAAAATTTAACTAGGTGACATTTTGACGAGTTCTGAATGTCGTTAAAGCCAAACTTTTCACATGATTTCTTGTTGTAAAATTGAGCAAATTCCACTAGATTTAGCGATATTTCTAATTTTTTTTGTATTCCAATTTTATCTAGCAACAAAAATCTTTCTTCTTTGACTTGAAACATTGGTGGAAAGTAACTTGCACATACAAGCTTGGATTGAGGCGCTACCTACACAGTTGGAATTAGGAAGATTCACTCTTTGTTTTGGTATTGGTTTCGACGAGATCCAAAGAATTTTATTTTTAAGCTTCTCAAGAAAAAACTAGATGACTCTCCCACACAATTTCCATGCTTTCTGCAATTTCAAGGAAGCTTGTACATTGGAATAGCAGTGATTTTAAAACCAAAGAGAAAATACGAACAAAGATAATCCTCTATTTGATTTTTCCTTAAGAAAATAAATACATATTATCGAAATCATACAACTTTACTTCACGCCTTCTCTTGCCCTCAGTTTAACATAGTAATTAACTTTATTCCCACCTATGACCTCCGACAATCACACCAACTTAACACTCCATCCATAGTTTGAAAATTGCAACCCACAATCCTTCCCATTAATACACACACACGATTCATTGAGTTCAAGTCAACAAACATTAATCACCATCAAGGACAGTTGTCACGCCCTAACATATTTGGTGGCATGGTACCCTCCGAGGATTAATAACCAAATATTATTTATGCGGTAACAAACTATTTAATCGTGTGCTAGAAATATGTGCTCAGAAAGAGGGACAAATGTAATTTCTTTATCCTCAATATAAATCTAGCATACAAATAGAAGTAGAACATTTTTTATATTGGAAAAAAAAACAACTTGAATTAAATATATCAACCTCATAAACTTGATACCTTTTCAAAAGTGATAAATCGATAATAAAGCTATTTTAAATTAACATAAATTTAATTTGATATATGTTCATGGAGTGTAATTTTTTTTATTAATGTTCAATGTGAATCTATTGCACAGACATAAATACTACTCTTTTTATAATAATATTAATAAAAATAAGGATTTTAACCTTATAAATTTCATACCTTTGAAAACAGGATAAGTTCATGTTCTGAAACGAGCCCCAAAAATCGAAGAAAAGAGATATCAACGCCTTATAAATAAGCCACTTCGAGGGGGAAACCTCCAATACATTACATGAATGAACAATTCTTGGATGATACAAATGACAGAACCTCCTTTCTATATATATGAATTAATGGGGCCACAATGTAATCCTAGCCGACCTAACAATTATAATTTAAGGGCACAATAATAACAATGTGGGGGTTACAGGGGTACAACAATAACAATAAGGGGGTTACCCTAGCAACAATAATGGACTATACTAGTAATATAGTGACCTAACATGCTCCTCTCCTTCAAAATGGTGTTGTCCTCAATGCTTGAGTAGGTTTGGGTGCTTTTGTATAAAATTCTCATCCTCCCATGTAGAATTTTTAGTGGGTAAGTTCTTCCATTTGATGGGATACTCTGAAATTAATCGATTTCATAGGTGTCAAGTTCTTGTTTCCGTGACTGCTTCAGGTTCCAATATGGTTTTTCCTTCCTCATCGAGTTATGAAAATATTGTTTGAATTGGAAGTTTGTCCTCTATAACCTTCTTTAAGCATGAAACATGTAAAACTAGATGCACTCACGAAGAAGCAGGAAGCTACAATTTGTATGCCATAGTAGAAATCTTTGGCAACACCTTGTAAGGACCATAGTACTTTGGTGATAATTTATTATCCTTCTTAGCTTGCTTGAGGGACATTTGTTTGTATGGTTTTAGCCATAAAAATACCCAATCTCCCACATCAAAACCTCTCTCACTATGATGTTGATCTTCTTGTTGTTTCATTCGATTTTGTGCCAAATTTAGGTTATCCTTAAGGAGTTGGAGAACTTCTTGTTGATGCTCAATGTAATCATTCAATGCTTGAACACTAGAATTTTTCCTTAAAGAAGATGTGATATACGGTGGATGATATCCATAAAGTGCCATAAATGGGGTCATTTTTGCTGCAGTGTGGAAGGAAGTGTTATACCACCATTCAATGAGAGGTAACCACTTGACCCATTGTGCTTGCTTATTAGATACAAAATAATGAAGATATCCTTCCAAACATTTATTCACTATCTCCGTTTGACCATCCAATTGAGGATGATAAGATGAGCTATGAGTTAGTTGAGTACCCAAACAAGAAAATAATTCCATCCAAAAATTTCCTGAAAAATGGGATCTCTATCACTTATAATAATATTTGGGTTTCCATGTAGGTTTTGAATTGTTTCCATAAATGCCGTAGCAACTGTACTTTCTTTAAATGGATGAGATAATGCACAAAAGTATGCATATTTTGTATGTCTATCAAATACCAACATGATCACACTCCTTCCTTCAGACTTAGGTAAACCTGTGATAAAATCCATTGAAATATCCTCCCAACGTTGACTTGGAATGGATAAAGGTTGTAGAAGACCTGGGGTCTCAATTGTATCAACTTTATTTTGTTGGAAAAATAAAAATTTCGCCACAAAATTTTGAATATCAGATTGAAGACCATTCCAAAAAAATTCTTTCTTCACCCTATGGTAAGTGTCCTCCTCCTAAAGGAGAAGTGTGCAATTCGAAAAGAATATTTTTTTTTAGTTGGGAATTCTTGCAAATATATAAGCGATATTTGTACCATAAGGAATCATTTTTCCAACTAAATGTATCAGATGTACTAGGATCTTGCTGCAGCTTTTGAATGAGTGTCCAGACTTCTTTTCCCTTCTTCTATTCATCCCTTGCTTGAGTTATGAAATTTGGTTGGATAATAGAAATGGCACAAACAATGCTTCCACCTCTTCATCCTTTTTTGAGAGTGCATCTGCAACAACATTTAGCTTCCCTTTTTTGTAGATTATTTGAACGTCATAACCCAACATGTTTGTGACCCATTTTTCTTGTTCTTATAAAGATAGTCTTTGTTCCAAAAAGTTCTTAAGACTATCATGATCAATTTTTACCTTGAAGTGTCTTCCCATTAGGTAAGGTCTCCATTTCTTTCGTGCATCTAGTATTTCCAAAATTTCATTCTCATAAATAGCCTTTTGTAAATTTTTCCTTTGATTGAACGACTTTCAAAAGCAATTGGTCTTCCTCCTTGCATTAAAACAACACCAATTCCATTTTTTGAGGCATCAAATTCCATAATAAAGGTTTTTGTGAAGTCTGGCATAACTAATACTGGTGCTAGGCACATTTCCTCTTTAAAATGTTCAAAGGCCTTAGTTGCTTCAAGAGTCCATGAAAATGCATCTTTCTTCAATAATGTTGTTAGAGGTGCTTATATTCTCCCATAATTCTTAACAAACTTTCAATAATACCTTGTTAACCCGACAAATCCACGCAACTACTTTATGGTTGTGGGGATTTTCCATTCCTTAATGGCTTTAATTTTGTTAGGGTCTACCTTAACACACTCCTGAGATACAATATGACCCATATATTCCACCTCTTGTACTCCAAAGAAACATTTTGATGTTTTTGCATATAATTGTTCCTCCTCCAATAGTTTGAGCACCCTGTCAACATGTTGAACATGATCCTTCCAAGACCTGCTGTAGATTAGTATATCATGAAAAAATACTAGCACAAATTTTCTAAGGAAGGGTTTGAAAATGGAATTCATCAACACTTGAAATGGAGAAGGTGCATTGGTAAGGCTAAAATGCATGACCAAAAATTCAGAATGAACCTCATGAGTTCGAAACATTGTTTTCAAAATATCTTTAGTCTTCATTCTAGTTTGATGATATCCTAAACGAAGATCCAACTTGATAAATAAATTTCTCCATGTAATTCATCCAATAATTCATCAATCATAGGAATGGGAAATTTATCTTTAATAGTGAGCTTATTGAGTTCCCTATAATCTAGAAACATGTACCATGATCCATCCTTCTTGTGCACTAATACTACTGGGGCAGAGAAAGAACTTTGACTATGTTGAATTATACCAGCCTTTAACATTTTGGCAATCATATGTTCAATTTCACTCTTTTGGACATAAGAATATTTGTAAGGCCTGATGTTTGGAGGAACACTTCTTGGAATCAAATGAATAGCATGATCATGATCATGAATAGGTGGGAGTCCTTTGGGAGTATCAAAAACCTTGGAATGATTTTCCAAGACTTTTTCGAGATCTGGAGAAATAGATGATTTTGATGTTGGAACTTCTAGTGCGTATAATTGTGCAATTACGCCTCGTTTTTCTTTATTCATAAGCTTTGTCATGAAATTAGAGCTTATTATCTTTCCTGGCTTCCCTGAGATACCCCGTAATTCAATTTCCTTTCCTTCTGAAAAAAATTTCAAGAAAAGTTCTTGAAAATTAAAAGCCACCATCCCCAAAGATTGTAAGAATTCTACTCCTAGTACAACATCAGCACCTCCCATTGGGATGGAAAGCATTGGACTATTAAATACATATTCCCCCATCAATAGCTTGATATTATGGCATTTTCCTAAGAAATTTATAGTTCCTCCATTTGCAACCATCACTTGACATTATGGTGCTGGGTATAGGAAACAATTCAATTCCTTGGCTACCTTACAATGAATAAAATTATATGTACTACCCGAATCAATCAACACTACTACCTTTTTCTTCTTGATATGTCCTTCTATCTTGAGAGTTCGAGGAGTGGTAATTCTTGCCAATGCATTACATGATATGGTCAGACTCATCTCTTCCTCTTCTAGGGTTGCTTCCTGGTGTATATCCTCTTCTTTTGAAGTTTCTTGTTCATTTTCTTCCTCCTCTTCAAAATCTATGTAAAATAATATCTTCTCAGCACACTTATGACAATATATGTATTTTCTATCACAACTGGTGCAAAGCCCTTTTGCTCTTGTAGGTTTTTCTCTTGCAGGTTGTGGAAGTCTAGGAGTAGGAACACTTCCATATTTATGTATGTGAGTGGTAGGCTTCCTTGTCGCCATAATTTTACATTTAATTTGTTTTTCCAACCTGAATGCTTTCTCCAATGAATTAGGTTCCCAAACACAAACTTCATGTTGGATGTTATCCTTTAAAGTCCCTATGAATACATCAATCATGTGTTCCTCTAGAATATCAGTTACCCTTATATTCAATTTTTGGAAGTCCTCAATTTGATCCACCACTGAACCCTTTTGTTTGAGATTTATCAGTTGGCTAAAGAAGGTGTTGCTCTTTGTATCTTCATAATGTGCTATCATTTCCACCATAAATATTGACAAAGTGACAATTTTTTTATGGGAGCAAAGCCATCGATACCATAGAAATGTATTTTGTTCTAAATGTAAAGTTGCAATGCGTACCTTTTGTGTGTTTTTCACATTATTGAGATCAAAATATTACACCATCTGTAGTATCCATGTTACGGGATCCTTGCCATCAAATTTCATCATATCCATCTTTGGAATATGGTGGTTCTTCAATCCAACATTATATTTTATGAAATCACAATTAACATTTGTTTTTTCCTCATCATTAATTTCTACTACTATCTTTTCGCCATTAGGAATCACTTCTTGTGTCAAATTTGACAAACCTTCCTTCAAACCTTCCATGTCTTCCCTCAAACCTTCCATTGTTTCTTCCATACCATCCTTCAAACCTTACATCGTAGCTTCCATACCTTTCTTCAAACCATCCATATTATCTTCCATGCTTTTCTTCAAAACATCCATTTCATTTTTTGTTGCTCTTTGCGAGAGCGAAATTTGGTGCATTTTCTCTTGTAATTTTTTTATGTCATGTTGCATTTCTTCATTTTCATGGGCCATAGTAGAGCCTTGTAAAGGCTTAATGGGTGTTGAATTATTTTTATGGGGCATTTTTTAGAACTCAATACTCATATCTATTCTGCAATGTTCCCTTGGAATCAATTGAAATCGATTCTTCAAACAAGACTTATGCAATTTGGAAAAAATAAACAACTTTTTCTTGCTTTTGAGGAGCTTGATATTGAAATTGAATTATCTTTGTGATTGCTGATATTCAATATTTAAAATTTGGTCATGCGATATCCCTATAAATCTTCTTTCGAATGCCACAGGTCTGACTTGATTTGGATTCTTCAAGGAAAAATAATGTCCAATCTCCTACAATGGCCTAATTATGGACTAGTTCAGTAAGGAGAAATTGTACGACTTTCCATGTGTCACTGCTTCCTCCTTTGGCTCTTAAATTGATAGACAGAAAACTAAATTCTCTTTACTTGTGGCTACTTTTTACAGAATTCCAATCCGATGCTCTGAGAGAGAGTTATGAATATTTTCCCACAATCACCTCTTTGAGATTAAATTTAGGAGCCTAAAAAAGTCCCAAATTACAAAGACCATGTCTCTGAAAATTTTGTGAACCAAGATCTGAAAGCTTGCGATGATGTTCCTTATGCTTTCGAATTTATTCTTTAAAAATTTCAGCTTCTGAACCTTTGGATAACAAAATTTATAGGGAAACTTCCACGATGACCTGTTTAGGTTAAATTGAGGAGCCTGCAAAATGCCCTAAATTCCATGGATCATATCTCTGAAAATATTTTGAACCAAGCTCTAAAATTTTGCGAAGATGTTCCTCAGGATTTCGGCTTCGTACTCCAAAAATTTCAGCTTCTGAACCTTCAGAGAAAACAAGTTATAGTGAAAATGTCACGATGACCTGTTTGGAGCAGCAAAACCCTAGAATCCAAAGCTCTGATACCAAATGTTATGAAACCAACTCCAAAAATAGAAGAAAAGAGATATCAATGCCTTAGAAATAAGCCACTTCGAGGGGGAAATCTCCAGTACATTACATGAATGAATAATTCTTGGATGATACAATTGAAAAAACCTCCTTTCTATATATAGGAGTCCATGGGGCCACAATGTAATCCTAGACGACCTAACAATAATAATGTAAGGGCACAATAATAACAATATGGGGGTTATAGAGGTACAAAAATAACAATAAGGGGGTTACACTAACAACAAGAAGGGCCTATACTAGTAATATAGGGACCTAACAATTCATAACTAAAATATTCAAAATTAAAATTGATATGAAATTAACTTCATTCACATTAAATTTATCATTATATTTCAATTTATAAACATATATATGGAAAAATAATTGTGATTTAACATGTGCTCCATTGGAAAGGGTCATAAGCTTGAATCTAGAGAAGCATAGAGTATGTACACCTTTCTAGACTTCACTCAAATAACTTCTTGGAGGGATCATTGTAGCACAAATAAGAGAGCCCCATACACGATTTTGGTTTTTGTGATCTTAAACATACATCATTGTACAAGTTGAATGGGGTTAAATGTTTTTATAGTTAACAGTATATGTGTTTTCTCTGAATAAACACAACTTAAATAAATTAAAATATATACAATTTAATACATTTTAACACACAAATTAGTAAACAGCTACTCCCTTTTCCTACAAGAAAAAAATTTTATACCATAATTTATTTTTTACACTAATTTATAATATATTAATAAATTTTAATTTTAATTTCTCATGTATAATCAAATTTAATATTCAACATGCCTGTAAACCAATATGTGCTTCCCAAATAGAGAAAGTGTAGTTTGAAATAGAGGACTTTCCTTCATGGGATTGATTAATGGTTTCTATTAAATAGATGCATGGTAAATGGAGAACACACACTTAGAAAGATAGGGTAAGCATGAGTTTCTATTACCATTAATATGATGCATATTTATAATAAAATGGTGTGACTCTTGGATTCCACATTCCAAGGACACTTGGACTCCTTTTGTGACTGTTCAGCTTCCACATCTACCCATAGAGGATTAGGTGTCCAATATTCCCCCCCTTAATCCAAAGCGGTATGTGTGAGTCCAAGAAGAGAGTTGTAATACAAATATGAAAATTATGCATGGTAGCACATAGGCTGAATCAGGCCTCTGAAATGTTGGCATAAAGAGGTGGTTTAAGGATGACCACCAACACTAGAATGCTTAGTGCAGTTTTCAGAACTCTTCAAAATCTGGCAAGAAGCTAAGGGCTTCTGCTAGAGGAAGTTTCCCTCGTATTTGAAAAGGGAGACCTTCAACCTAGAAGAAGGAAATTATACAAACTATGATGGTTTAAGGATGACCACAAGAACTGGAATGCTTAATGCATTTCCCAGAACTCTACCGAAGCTGGCAAGAAGCTGAAGTATTCTGCTAGAGGAATTTCTCTGAGTTCTTTGAAGAGGAAGAATATGAACCTTGCATATATGGTTTAATGTTGTCCACCAACCAATGAAATTATCATGGGAATCTATGTCTCTGGCTACAACTCTTAATCTAGAATGACAAGTTGTGGCTCAGGCTTGCTTGAACTATTGTGTCTCTAGCTACAACTCTGAATCTGGGATGAGAGATTGTGGCTTAGGCTCACTTTATGTGGTTTCAAAGCTTTAGATGACCACAATTTCCCCCCCTGTCAGGTACAAGCTGAGATGATGGCGGAAACTCAATTTCAAGATTGTTCAATATTATAGAACAAGTTCTAACATATGATTTAAACATCTTCTTGGTTGTTGATGCCCATTTCCAGGAAGCGATCCATCCAAGATGAATCTTTGTTCTTGTAGGAGGCTTTTTCTGAAGGATTTGTGTGAAAAATGGGTGTGTCGACCACAATGTTTGCATGGGTGAAGATCAAAATAGTGATATTTCATATGGCCAGCTCGATCACAGTGTCAACATTTTTCAATTTGTTGTTGTTGATGTGGAAGTGGAGCAGGATCTAGAACAACTGAAGGTGAACTGTCATGAAGAAATCTGACACTCTGAAACTTGATGGGCTTGGAGTAGTCTGAAATATCAAAGGAAAACTCCTTGTCATATCCAAGACATGTTCTGTGCTTGTTATGGACAAGCTCTTTCCAAGGTCTGATGGTGGCCTTGGGAGGTGAAGCGTGGGATTCTTAATTTGCATACAAATCTGTTTTTGAACTAGGCATTAAATGTGAATCGACTGCAACATTATTTACTTACTTCTTATGGGAGTCTGTTTCAATTTTCTAAACAGAAATAGGTTCATAATGATGACTCCTCTGCTGTAATTATTATTGCTAGAATTGATATTCAAGCTGCAAGAAATCTATCTTATCTTGTGAATTTTGCAAGCAAGGTTGAAAGTAAAAGATAGAGTCTTTTTTGATTTGGATTGTTCTTTCAACAACCAAGTGTATCAAAGTATTGAGGAACTATAATGCTTCACCAATTAGAGCCATAAAAAGTGCACAAATATTATAATCAATAGTCAATATGTAATGACTAAACTCTCCTCCACAAAAGGCTACTTTTAATTCCCATAACAATCCCTGCCTTCTATAAAACTATAATTAAATGCTCACCAACAATGTGTATGTGCCCAGCACATGAGTAAGACTTTGATGGTGACTTGCTTTGAATAAGAGATTTTAATATAAGATACTTTTAGATATAAAACAAATGACTAGTGATGTCACATAAGGCAACTTCACTCCACTGCAGGAAATGAAATCTTATGTTATTTTATTTGGTCCCTGTCTATTTTATTCTCCAAAATTGGACCCGACACTTAATTTATTGAAGCTAGTGTCTCTGGGATCTACACACAAAGGATATACCAAGACAACTACCTCATACATATAGATAAGATTCATGACTCGAAATTGTTGAGCTGGATGCCAGAGGCCCTTAGAATGTTATAATCAAAGCTCAATAATCATGTAGGTCTTGATTCTTTTGTTTACCTGTGGATCTACCTTGTGGGGCAAGATCTCTCCTCTGGTTTGTTGTGTTTTAGAAACTTCAATTTATTTTCTATCTATGCACTTGCCCGATCTATTATATTTCTAAAAACACAATTATAATACTTATAAAAAAAGAATATTCTTCTACTTTTAACACTTGATTCTATGTTTGGATGTAGGATTACATGTTCATAATTTCTATCTTGTTAAGTTACATTCCCATTACTTGATTATAGGACTTGTAGAGGACACAGATTCCATTTCATTGAATCATTAGGTAATAAGAGAAATTGCTAATTAAGTGGTGCATTCTGCTACCTCCTCTCATATTTTCACGTCTAAAATAGGAATCAAACAAGACAATATGGATGGAAACAAACTCGATTCTCAGGAATTTTTTCCACGACCTAGTGATTTAGACAACTACATTTGGGAAACCATCCGTTGTCATGCAATTTGAAACCTTCCATGATTCTTTGCACTTGTACTGTGCTTTTCATTTTGGCATTATGCCTACGTCGGCGTTATCCTTCATATTATTGGCTAAAAAATGCTCCAAACTGCTGGTAGGAACCCTAATTCTAATGGTCTCTGAAATAGGCCAAATCAAAACCCAAAAGATCTAATGAAATGTAATATCGAGTCCCTGAATGAGGAATTTGTAAACTGGAAGGTTATAATTCTAGTGCAATCGATAAAAATTCATGGAAATTGAAGGCTAAATGCCACAAATTTCTTAGTGCAATGTGGTCAAATTAATGTCACCGCATAGGCCGAGGGCCGAGGAGGGAGGTACGACAGTGAGGGACGAGCAAAGGAAGCAGAAAATAAGGGCGAGAGCAGAAGAGTAAAGGCCCTCATAGAGGACCAGAGCCATAGTACCAATGGACCCGGGGCTACTCCATCAGTGGTAACACGTGTCGATAGCTAGTATGAGGCCACAATTATGAGAGGGCCGAGGGGAGAGAGATCATCCACAAAAATAAAAGTTAAGGCCTGAGAGTGTTATTGCATATGGTGGAGAGTGCAAGGGTGTAGCAATGATACCATAGTGTCGAGAGGCCAGAATGGAGGTCGAATGGAGTTTGTGATAAAAAAATAAAAAGAAGTCAGCCTCTGTGTGGGACACTGATGTAGCGCCGAGATAATTCAATGTACTGTCAAAGCACACACAAATTTTGGAGAGAGAATAAAGGGACTGAACATGGCAAAGAAGATAGGAGTTACTGGAAAAATGTTTCTAAACAATAAGGATGGAAGAATCTGAAAATGCTAGGCATATTTTTAATGCAACAGTTCACAATTTGATGGTAGCTACACCACAGATTTCCAGAAAAGAAATTACCCATGGATAAAATTCTCTTGAATGGACGTTAAATGTAGCTCCAAGGGATTTGAATGCACAAAATATTGCAGAGAATATGTCAAAAAATGGACAAGATTTACGAGGGAAAAAATCCTAAAAATAGAGCTGGCAGAATCTGAAAATATTAGGGTCTCACCTGCAGCTCTGATACCACGTTAAACACACACATGATAAATGGAGAACACACACATAGAAAGATAGGATAAGCATGAGTTTCTATTACCATTAATATGATGTATATTTATAATACAATAATGTGACTCTTGGTTTCCACATTCCAAGGTCACTTGGACTCCTTTTGTGATTTTTCAGCTTCCACACCTACCGATAGAGGATTAGGTGTCCAATAGCTTCAATCGGTGCCAATAAAATTAAAAAAAAAAAACATCTATAAACCAGGATGTGCTTCCCAAATAGAAAAATTGTACTTTGAAATGAAAAATTTTCTTGTTGAGATTGATGAATGGGTTCAATGAATGTCTTTAAATTTTTTAAAAGTCTAAATTAATCAAGGAAAGAGAAACATCAAAGGATTCTTGAATAATCAAACCAAATTTTATTGTACTAAAACAAAATTTAAAAACAAATTGATAATAAAACTCTATTTCTTTGAAATTGAAATTTTCCAATTGAAAAACAAAATTAAGTAAAAATCTTCCAAATCCAAAACCAAAGTTATAATCAAACCCTATTTCCTCCTATTAAAAATAAAAATGATAATGAAAAACAAATCCAGTAAATAAAACAAGTTTGGTTTCGATTTTTTTCATCATCCTCTTATTTTGATTATTTCCCTAAACTCAATATTATGAAGAATATTCTCAAATGGCTAGATAAACCTCAAATAACTGCAACGATGTAAAATAAACATGAAATGAGTCTGGCCACAAAATAATTCATATTTACCATGACAACTAGTATCAAAATTTTAGTCACTTAACCATGTGGTTTCTAATTATTAATGCTAGGTTGCTATTGAAATTAATTTTTACCACTCGTAAATGAAATCATAATATTTCAATTATTATTTTTTTTGGGTTTTAAATTAGAAATATTATTAAAAAAAATATATTATATCAAATATATTTTTTTAATTATATTATTATTTTTTAAATCGTATTAAAATATATATTGGAGTTGTTAGTAATGTGACTTTTTGGTGTTTGTACAAGATTTTTTACCTAGTTAGGCAGAAAAAGTTTAGGCGAAGTCTTGATTTGTGTTATTTAAACTATTTTTTTAATTACATATATGGATTCAACACCTTGGAAAACCTCTAGGCCACTTCGATTGTGCAGATTTTACCCATCAAACTTGTGATTTCAATGAATTCCTACCGGACAAATTAGATTAGAAAAACAAATTGGAAAACTAAATGATAAATTTTCCCCTTAGACTCTTTACCATCCAAATTTACTTTAGATAAGTAAAACATAACTTTTCTCATGGTATTTTGGTATGAGTGGTTATATTAGATATTATTTTTGGGATTCAACTATCACTTTGGGGCTTGTACCTTGTAACTAGGGAGGTCATCCATCCCATAAAACCTCTAAATCAAGCACGCTTAAGTGTGGAGTTTTCCCCACAATCAAACTCACTTAGCCCAACTAAGTGTGGAGTTTTCCCTTCTTTAGGTTCCTACTTTATTACACATGTTGATTTCATGAGTATATTTTTTCATAAAATATTTAGACATGAATTACAGTTATCTGCAGCAATTGAGACAACAAAATTGGGTGCTTGGTCTCCCTAATGTTTCTTACATGAATATCCTTTTCCAAGAATTAAGGTTGTGTGTGCTATCAAATGTTGTAAGATGGTCCACAGTGATCTCATTCCATTTCTGACTCATTCATTTTCAAGGGCTAAGTATGCGCTCACCTTTAGTGATGACTTATGTCTCTCTTGGTTATACTTTCTTAAGTACAAGAGTGAGGTCTTTGTTCCTTTTAATACCTTTAAGGATTTTACTGAGAAACAATTGTCCCTTACTATGGGAGTATGACAGTCATGAATTCAAATATTTTGTAGGAAATATGGTACTCAACATCAATCTGTACATAATTCATCATAATATTCACTGAAAGAGTGGCCAACTACAAGAACACAACCCCTTCTTTCTAGGCTAAAAAAATTAATTGTGCAAGTTAAATTCCAACTGCAAGAACGCAAACCCTTCTTTCTAGGCTAAAATGATGAATTGTACAAATTAAATTCAAAATAAAATTTCTTGTAGCAAATTGTTGAATATAAATCCAAAGGCATCTTGGAAAAATGTTAAGCCCAATGTTTCTGCTTTCAGAGTATTTTCCAATCAAACATGCACCATAAGTCTAGCTGACAACTACAAATATTTTTAGATGAGCCAATTGTTTATTTTTGTTTCTAACTATGGAAATGTGAAGGTATATTGAATATTTGATTACATTTATGCAAATCCTTGTTTAAAATGGTTTTGGACTTTGCTGAGTCGTTCGAGTAAACCATTTCTTCTACATCTTCCACAAATTCTCTTGTAAAAGATGGTGCAAAACTCGAAAGACTTGATCAAGGAAGAAATTTGAAAGCTAGACTTTGTGAGGCCTAATAGATATGTCTATGAGTCAACTGATTTTAGTTATTTTTACATCGAGTCATTCTGTTTTTCTAAACCTATAATTACAAAATTCCAAAGAGTCTTATTATTACGAAATGTCATTTTGTTTTACTGAAACTAGAATTACAGAGATCTAGCTGACTACAAAAAAACATTGATAAGTGCATGTTGTATTTAAATACTATAGACTCACGTGTTCTCACAATTCTTAGCGGCTATTGAATCAAACCCTAAATGCTAACTAGAAATATGATACACAAGACTACCAACATTTTAATATATAAAAAAATACTAACCATAAGGTTATTAGTAAGAAGTAGTAATCATACATTCAAGTATCTACTCAATTATTTAAAATATATTCTTAGGAATTATAGGTGAAGAAACATTTTTGGAAAGAAACGGTCAAGGCCACAAATAGAAGTAAAGTCTGCTAATGGAAATCACACAATTTGATATAAGTACACAAAATTTGATATAAAAGAACAAGGTTTTGACCCAAATTTCAATCATATACCAACATGATAGCTAGAAAAAATACATTTATATGATTATAGCTTAGCATATGTGTGACTCTTGCTTAAAATCATAATAATAGAGACCCATATGGGTACATATTAGCCCCTGAAATCTATAACAAGATAAAGTCTTCAAATGATTACAAAATGCCATTTTGTTTCTTTGGCTAAATATTCAATTAAAAAATACCAAACATTACAATATATAATTTTTTTTTGCTCATGATAAATCTGTACAGTCTTCTAACTATTACAAAATGTCATTTTGTTTTTCTCATCCTAAATCGGTATAGTCTTCTAACTATTACAAAATGTCATTTTTCTTTGCTAAGGCTAAATTCATCGAATGTTCTTACTACAATTTTTTTGATAAATACATGATGTAATTAACTACTATGTACTCAAAAGTGGTATTGGTGGTGCTTACATGCACAATTATCTATATTGATTGTAATTACCCAAAAAAAAAAATTACTAATAATCATCTTTTACATCTATTAATTAATATAAAAATAGAAAAACTTTTTGAAAATAAGAATGTCTTTAAAACCTTTACCCTTATGTAGTAGAATTGAATCATATTTTTTTTTTTGTGAATTCGGTGGGGCCTTGCCATTTCTATTTATATTTAAAGACAGGTTACAAAAAATATAAGTCATTCTTTGGCCTCAACCTGCCCGAGAGGGAAACCGGGTTTGTTGGCCTTCTGAAAACATGATTTGCATCCCAATACTGGAATTGTCTCTTACGTCTATAATTTTCTTGTACTACCTGTTTCACTACTTTAATATATACAAACATAAAAATCTTTTAAAAGTTCAAAACTAACAAAAAACCATCAAATCTAACAAGACAATCTTCTAACCCTCAGATGAGGAGACTGGGGCTGTAACACCTCTCGTTAAAGGAAATTTTTTTTTTTCTATACTTGAATAATTAAGTTCAAAAGTGTCATTTATTTCCTTTCATACTCTTGTAGTATTCCTTTCCCTTTAACCAATTTCCTTGTCCACTAACTTCTCCTAATAGTATTCAATGCTACCTAAGTTCGCCTTAGCCCCATGTACATGAATTTCTCAATCTCTTATAGACTTCTTATAGTTCTATGCACCCTCAGCTTTTTTCGATTCCATAAGGCATTACATCTATCACATATAGATAACACATATGTCCCATATATTACATATATAAAACATATGTATATAAAACATTGACTTCACACATATATATATATATTATGGACCCTAAATATGTATTTGGAAATAGGTTCATCAAACCCTTATGTATCTACATATGTATCTACATAAAACATATATGAGAACCATCGATAACACGTGCATGTGTTGATCACTCCTATGTGTATAGTATTTAACCCATATATATATACCATAAAGTTCGGTTAATGAAATTTGTACATACGCTAATGCATGGCATATATATATATATGTAATATCATATATATATATATATAAGTAAACTAACCAATCCATTATCGCAGGTGTCCTACGGAGCAATGCGACTGGCAATAACTATTACTAATTGTTACTTAGGTAGATACCGGTCAACGAAAGCAATTGCGACCTTCCCGCGGAGGTGTGACATAAACTATTTAAATTGGAAACCATAGAACTCGGCGCATGTACCCTACATTTAGCTAGTGTCATGTATAGCCAGGGCCACGAAATCTGTAGGCGTTTGAATCATTATATTTTGTGAACCGTATCGCCCAAATCGGTACTGGTTATAACTTGCTGGCGTTCATTCATTTCATTTTTTTTTTCAGGCTCGATTCATGGCGTGGTCACCTGTGTACCAGCTCACACTATCACGTGTTCGCCACAGTACCGAAGAACGACGGTATGCGCAGTAGCTAAACCCTAATTTTCCGATTTGAGACCCGACTCTACATGCGTTGCGTGTTCCTTCGCCTGGTATTTTCTCCTGGTACGTTGCAAGGATTGTATGTGCCGTCAACTACAAGATTAGATCCATCTTGGTTTTTGACGAGTAAGTGAGCTATGACATTTTCTGGTTGTTGTTTTTTTTTTTTCTTTTTGATTGCAGGAGCACGTCCTGTACTTAGAAGAAGAGTAACTAGCGCGATCCAGCAATAACTTGACAGGGTAGCATTAGGAATTGTCAAATCGACTGATGGGAGTGTTGGGTGCACTGCACTCTGCCTCGGCTATTGCAACAACCGGATGACGGCGAGCAGAAATGCCCTATCTCCTCCAAGCCCATTGCTAGCATCGGGTACTCTCCTGTCATCGTCGATGGTTTTATCAATCTACCTTGGGATCTGCTGCGGTTCTGCTATAGTGGAATTAGGGTTCAGTGTTATTTTAATTGGAACCCCGTCCATCGCCCTAGTTTTTCAGATCTTTCCTATCGTGTTTCTATAACGTTTTTTTTTCTCTACAGCGTCTAACCAGATATCATAGGGTTGCGCAGAGAGGGCAGGAGTTCAATACCTCTGTCTGTCCACTGTAGGCTGAGGTCTAACCTGTCCTCACTAGCGCGGTTTAATTTCTTTTTTTCTTATTACCGTGTTGCGATTCCATGCGAAGGCAACGCTGGTCATGAAATTTAGGGATAGTATCATGTCTGTGTTCAATATGTTTCACATTTGCAGGCCCGTTGGGAGTTTAAACATAGAGATTGATTTTCAAATCCTATCTGGCCCAGGTTCAAACACGGCAGTCATTACATAACCCCCTTGCCTCTCTCCTCGCACCCTATCTAGGTCTCTTGATTTACTGTGAGTACCGTCATCATGACGCAGAGGTGAACTCTCCTCACAGATAAATCCTTCCTCCTGATGTATCGACCGTGCTTCAATTTGTTTATTTCGTCTTTACTGATGTGTTTGGTGGGGATTCAAACGAGGACAGGATGCCGATTTCTATAGCGGTAATCCACCTCCTGGAACTAAAGCGTAGTGCCTTGACATACTATCATCGTTTTAATGATGATAGCCTACCTTACGAGCTCAGTTCCTATCACGCTGGCTTGGGAGTTTTTTTTTTCATACCACTGATATATATATTAATCATAGACAGTCGTTGCAGGAAGCTCGCGCACGGAAATAACTTATAATGTGAACCGTAACTGTGGAGGTGTTATTTCACAGTCCTTTGAGGTTCATCCGACGGCCTTCAAATTGCCGCGGCCTCCTTGCTGCTTAACAGAGATTTATGTTAATTTAATTTAGGATTTCCTGTCTCAATAATGCCTATAGTTTGAGCTTATCTTACTGAAAACCCCGTCTACTTTTGTTTACCATTTTGCAACCTCTAACCCTTTCGCCAGAATTAATCGCAATGGAATTGTTATCATAGCGCTTAGTGTTGATACGGTATTAGCTGTTGTGCGCATAATTACATATATGGCACGTCGAGTGCAAATAAATTAGGTTTCCGTTTTTGCCGTTTATATTGTAGTTGTGCTTGTTTACACGAATCGTATGGTAGGGTTATCGTTACCTTGGTTTCATTCATTTAACATTAAAATGATCATTGACGTGCGTGGCTGGTACTAGTCGGCCTGCACCAGGGTTTGGCCCAACTTACGTTCACGGCATCGTATATGTATTTGTTTTGTTATTGTCTGTAACATATGTATGAAACCTCACTATTATTTTGTTAAATCAGCCGTGAAGATTATATATATATCTTTCGTTTTCTACTACTAATAGATTCGTATTAACGACTTCTGTTTGCAACTGTGAAACTCATATGAAAGTATCGTATTTATAACTCCTTTGAATAACTTCTTGTTTTGCACATATGCGCTAATATAGATGCGTCGTAGTTTATAAATCCCTTATCCTTGCTTATAAATATTTCCATACCCATGATTCATAGGTGTATATATGTAGAGCTCACGTGTTTTTTTTTTAAAAACAAAGACCTATTGGTATGGGTTCGTGACATGGGTTAATAGATGAGTATTTGTATTACATGTTTTTATATGGATTTTGTAGTTCATGTAATAATATATATATTGAACATCATTTAAATTCATAACCACATATTTATTTCCTTGTGTATAGGAAATTTTACGTTTTTGAGAGACTCCATACATGTTATAGAGGATAGAATACTACCATAAGTAGAAGTACTTCTTAACTACAAGAGTATAGGATTTCATATGCTAATGTTTTAAATATCTTTACCCCAACTCTACTACAATATTCCATATGCTATTGTATTAGATTTCCTCATCTCAACTATGCTACAAGATTCTTCTAACATACTTAAAAATAGGTAGCATAGCTTTGTATCAACATGAAATCAATATATTTTTATAACTATCTGTGGAGATTAAGTAACTCCAGATCTAGACCAACCTTGGTGTAGAGATTCTAGAGTTTCTACTCTATGATTTTTATGGTCTACAACTCACCAGAATCTGGAAGGTGAAAGCCTTAGGATGGATTCTGGTAAATGTAGTACTAAGAGAAATCATACCATTAATTAGATTTCTTATATGTAGCTAATTCATACATAAGAGACCCAATGAACGAGGGGGGCCCCAAAAAGAACATACCACTGTGCAATTGACCAACCTCCCAACCTTAGAATCCTCTTTATCTCCCCGATTCACCCGGCGAATCACCTCCTAGCACGGTCTGACCCACGATGCAGCAGGAAGGCTTATTTAAGCTCATAATTCCCCAAAGCATGTTTCTAATTCTGCGTCCAGAATAGCAGGATGCTTTCTTTCCTGTTTAGCCTAGGCTTCCCATCTTGGGATTCTTTAAAGCTGCTTTAAGCTTTTCCTCAGCTTTTCCAGATTTTTTCTCACCTCTTCCCAACTACTCCTCTTCATTGGGGAAATTTAGATTCCTCCTCAAATCTAAATCAATTTCTTTCAAGGATTTTTGAAAGATTTTTGGGGATTTGTTGCCTTATCCATCCTCATGGATTTGGCAAGTGATCTCAAATTCTCTTTTTGGTCAAAATGCACAATAATTTTATTTATTTCCTCAAATAAAATATTGAAATACATTTACACCATACTCATCCCTTGGGGTCCACCCCCTTAGGATTATAGTTCAAATGTCTAACTTTAAAATTTCAACACACAAATTGGGGGTGTTACATATTCCCCCTGTGAAAATAAACACCGTCCTCGGTGTTGTTATTCAACTACTAGAGTTCATTTAAACAAAAATGGATAATTCTCCATCATTACAGCTTCCCTTTCCCAGGTGGCTTCTTCAGCAGTAAAGTGCTTCCACTGCACTTTTACTCTGGCCACTGTTCTGTTTCTCAATTCAATTTCTTCCCGCTCCAATATTTGAAGCGGTTCTGGCAGAAACTCCCCTTCTGGTTCCACCTCTACAACATTCCAATCAACTATGTGAGAAGCATCATGCACATATATTTTTAATAATGAAACATGAAACACATTATGCACTTTAACATGGGGTGGTAAGGCCAGCTTGTAAGCCACTGGTCCCACCCTTTCTAATACTTCAAAAGGTCCACAATATCTAGGTGCAAGTTTAGCACAACTTCCAGCATAAAGTGTGCTCTTTTTGGGTTTGATGCGTAAATACACATGATCCCCCACTTTGAATTCTCGGTGCACTCTTTTCTTATCAGCATAGCTTTTCTGGCGATCTTGTGCTGTCTTGATATTTCTTTGTATCTGTTTGACAATTCTCTCCATTTCTTGTAGTGCATCTGGTCCCAACACCAGTTTATCCTCTGGTTGACTCCAGCTCAAGGGAGTACGACACTTTCTCCCATAGAGTGCCTCAAACGGACTCATCTTAATAGAGGATTGGTAACTATTATTATAGGCAAACTCAGCTAAATGCAGATACTCTTCCCATTTTGATGGCCTATCCATCACGTACATTCTCAGCATATCCTCTAAAATTTGATTTGTCCTTTCTGTTTGCCCATCAGTTTGAGGGTGATAGGCGGTACTAAAATTCAGCTTAGTGCCCATTCCTGGAAATAATCCTTTCCAAAACGCTACTGTAAATTTAGCATCCCGATCTGAGACAATCACCTTGGGAACTCCATGAAGCCTTACTATCTCCTTTAGGAAAACATTTGCTACTTGAGCTGTTCCAAAGGTAGACTTGACTGGTATAAAGTGAGCAGCTTTTGTGAGAGTGTCTACTACTACCATAACAGAATCATGTTGATATTTAGTCTTGGGTAATCCTGTTATAAAATCCAGGGAAACTGTATCCCATTTCCATTCTGCAATTGGTAAAGGGTTTAAAAGCCCTGCTGGGTGTTGATGCTCAACTTTGACTAACTGGCATTCCATACATCTACTTAAATATTCTGCCACATCTCTTTTCATTCCTGGCCAGAACAACCTCTTCTTCAAGGCTGTTAACATCTTTTGGTATCGTGGATGTCCGGCATAGGGCTGTTTGTGATATTCATCTAAAATTTCTCTTTTCAATGACTCTATATTCGGAATATACAACATGTTTTTGTAATAGAGTAGCCCTTGTTGGTTTTTAATATAATCTGTTTTATCTCTTGTCTGTAATTTCACCATGAGTGCTTCATAGTTGGGATCTTGAGTTGCTGCTTTTCCGACAAATTCCTCTACCTCCATATGGGCACTACTCCCCAGGCTGTTTAGATTTTTATAAGCATTTCTACTTAATGCATCAGCGACTTTATTCTCCTTCCCTTTGATATGTTTTATGTCCATATCAAATTCACTTAAAAAAGACAGCCATCTGGCTTGTCTTGCATTCAGGTCAGTTTGGGAAAAGAAATATTTAAGACTAATATGATCAGTCATCAATGTGAACTTCTTCCCCAGCAGATAGTGTCTCCACATTTTTAAAGCACGGACAACAGCTGCAAATTCCAAATCATATGCACTATAATTTTGTTCATGTACTTTCAGTTTCCTAGATTCATAGGCAATGACTGAATTTTCCTGTAACAGGACTCCTCCCAGCCCTTCTCTGCAAGCATCTGTACATACAACAAACTCTTTATCAGGATCAGCAATCTTTAATATAGGAGCTGAAATAAGTTTCTGTTTCAATTGTTCGAAACTATTCTGACATTTCTCAGTCCATGCGAACTTAACACCCTTCCTTTGTAATGAGGTTATGGGATTTGCGATAACAGAAAATCTCTCCACAAATCTGCGATAATAGCCTGCTATTCCCATAAATGATCTTACTGCTGAGACATCAGTGGGAACTGGCCATTCTTTAATGGCTTTTATCTTTTCAGGGTCAACTGCCAACCCTTTTTCAGAAATTATATGACCCAGATATTGAATTTTATCTCTAAAAAATTCACATTTGCTGAACTTGGCATATAGCTGGTTTTCTTTTGAAGTCTGCAACACTATTCTCAGATGTTCCTTATGTTCATCTTCATTTTTAGAATAGACTAAGATATCATCTATGAACACAAGAACAAATTTGTCCAAATACTTATTCAACACACTGTTCATCAGACACATAAAGGTGGCAGGGGCATTCGTCAAACCAAAAAGTAGGACTACAAATTCGTAATGCCCATACCTGGTTCGAAATGCTGTTTTGCTGATGTCTTCTTCTTTAATTCTCAGCTGATGATACCCAGTCCTGAGGTCTATCTTGGAGAAGACTGAAGCTCCTCTCACTTGGTCAAAAAGATCATCAATTCTAGGAAGTGGATATCTATTCTTAATGGTCAATTTGTTCAGTTGACGATAGTCAATGCACATCCTAAAATTTCCATCCTTCTTTTTCACAAATAAGACCGGAGCTCCCCAAGGAGACACACTTGGTCTGATATACCCTTTATCTAACAGTTCCTGTAATTGCATTTTCAGTTCCATTAGTTCAGGAGGGCTCATTCGATAAGATGCTCGGGAAACAGGTGTTGCTCCTGGTACCAGATCGATTGAAAAATCAATCTCTCGTTTGGGGGGAAGTTGAGGGATTTCCTTGGGAAAAACTTCCTTAAATTCTCTGATGACTGGTATAGCATCCATTAACTCTTCCTCAGTTTGTTGTTCTATTTCCTCCACATGCACTGCATAGACTTGGTATCCTTTTCTGGCTGTTCTTTTCAATTGTAAGGCTGATATTTGTCTTACGGAAATGGATTTTGGTTTCCCTTTTAATGTAAAAGGTTTCCCTTCTTCATCCACACAATGCAGGGTTTTATCCCAGCAGTTCATTAGAGCTTTCTTCTTTTCTAGCCAATCCATTCCTATCAGCACATCATAGGATCCTAGTGGCCATATGTTCAGATTTACTTCTGTTGGAACCCCATTTAATTGTATTGCTGTTTTGGGTAATTTATGTGTGAATTTTCTCTTAGTTCCAGTGGCCAGCTATACCAACCATGACTGCTGGAACTTTTCAGGTTTAATTTTACATTTTTCTACAATTCCAGGACTAATGTAACTCAAAGAAGCACCTGGATCAATCAAAACAGTAATAGGTAGGTCAGAAATCTTACCCTCCATTTCCACCATGGTTGCTTGATATTCTGCTTGCCGATTTTCCAATGCTGCACTGATAGTTGGTATATTTCTGGCTATGTCATTTACTGTTGTTGCCTCTCGCTCTCTGTTGATCATGTGTATATTTCGATGGGGGCAGTCCCTCATCATATGGGGTTCTCCACAGCCCCAACATTTCAGAGGTTCCTTCATTCTGACTATCCCTTCCTTTTTATTGTTCCCTTCTACTGGTTTTGAAGCTACTTGAGACTGAGCAGTTTGGCTTTCTTTTGGTCTACTAAATTTTTTCCGCTGATGATCTCTACCAAAATTTCTTAGATATGCTGGTTTTGTTCTTTTACCTTTGAACTCACCCTTGTTCAGCCAGCTCTTCCCTTGTTCAGCTTTACCTTTAAACTGTTGATAGCATAATCTTGCTTTTCTAACAGCTTCATCCATCATCTTTGGGTTGTCAAATTCAATTTTCTCCTTGTACACAGTAGGTAAACAATTTAAAAACCTCTGCACTTTTGCCTTTTCTTCCCTAATATAAGGAACATACCTCAGTAAATTTGTAAACTTTGTGACAAACTCATCGATGGTGAGCTGTCCCAATCTAAGTTCATGAAATTCCTTAGCTTTGTCGTCATAGTATCGCTCATTCAAGTAGCGATTTTTGAACTTAACTTGGAAATCTTCCCAAGTAACTGTCTTTTCATCAAGGGCATGCACCATTTTGGTCTCTTCCCACCACAGTGTAGCCTTTCCTTGTAACTGGTACACAGCTAACCTAGCCTTCAGATTGCTCTCATATTCATATACTTGGAAATACTTGATCATGTTCAGCAGCCAAGCTTCAGCATCCTCCTCCTTTTCCCCATCATAGGAAGGAGGTTTGATCTTTCTAAATTCTCCCTGCAATTCTCTTTTCTGTTTATGCTGCTGTCTAGCAGCATCATTTTCATCAGACTCATCCATAATTCTCTTTCCGGAACCTTCGCCTTCCTGGCTGTTTCGGGAAGTTAGTTCTCTTATGAGCTTTTCCTGCTCCTTACTGGCTGATGACAACATGTCATTCTGGCTTCTCAGTTCCACCAATTCTCGTTGCACCCTGTGCAACATAGCCAGTACCGGGGCATTGGGATCTGGAGTAGCAAACTCATCCCGCAGATCCACATAAATCCCTTCACCTTCAGCCATTCCAACTGTACACACTTACAACACAGATTAGCAAAAGTTTATAAACTTCAAAAAAAACAAAAGATGTAATAAGTAGTGAGCACAAAATTGACAGCCCAATTTTTGTAATGGTGCTCCGATACCATTTGTAACACCTCTCGTTAAAGGAAATTTTTTTTTTTTTCTATACTTGAATAATTAAGTTAAAAAGTGTCATTTATTTCCTTTCATACTCTTGTAGTATTCCTTTCCCTTTAACCAATTTCCTTGTCCACTAACTTCTCCTAATAGTATTCAATGCTACCTAAGTTCGCCTTAGCTCCATGTACATGAATTTCTCAATCTCTTATAGACTTCTTATAGCTCTATGCACCCTCATCTTTTGTCGATTCCATAAGGCATTACATCTATCGCATATATATAACACATATGTCCCATATATTACATATATAAAACATATGTATATAAAACATTGACTTCACGCATATATATATATTATGGACCCTAAATATGTATTTGGAAATAGGTTCATCAAACCCTTATGTATCTACATATGTATCTACATAAAACATATATGGGAACCATCGATAACACGTGCATGTGTTGATCACTCCTATGTGTATAGTATTTAACCCATATATATATACCATAAAGTTCGGTTAATGAAATTTGTACATACGCTAATGCATGGCATATATATATATGTAATATCATATATATATATATAACTAAACTAACCAATCCATTATCGCAGGTGTCCTACGGAGCAATGCGACTGGCAATAACTATTACTAATTGTTACGTAGGTAGATACCGGTCAACGAAAGCAATTGCGACCTTCCCGCGGAGGTGTGACATAATCTATTTAAATTGGAAACCATAGAACTCGGCGCATGTACCCTACATTTAGCTAGTGTCATGTATAGCCAGGGCCATGAAATCTGTCGGCGTTTGAATCATTATATTTTGTGAACCGTATCGCCCAAATCGGTACTGGTTATAACTTGCTGGCGTTCATTCATTTCATTTTTTTTTTTCAGGCTCGATTCATGGCGTGGTCACCTGTGTACCAGCTCACACTATCACGTGTTCGCCACAGTACCGAAGAACGACGGTATGCGCAGTAGCTAAACCCTAATTTTCCGATTTGAGACCCGACTCTACACGCGTTGCGTGTTCCTTCGCCTTGTATTTTCTCCTGGTACGCTGCAAGGATTGTATGTGCCGTCAACTACAAGATTAGATCCATCTTGGTTTTTGACGAGTAAGTGAGCTATGACATTTTCTGGTTGTTGTTTTTTTTTTTCTTTTTGATTGCAGGAGCACGTCCTGTACTTAGAAGAAGAGTAACTAGCGCGATCCAGCAATAACTTGACAGGGTAGCATTAGGAATTGTCAAATCGACTGATGCGAGTGCTGGGTGCACTGCACTCTGCCTCGGCTATTGCAACAACCGGATGACGGCGAGCAGAAACGCCCTATCTCCTCCAAGCCCATTGCTGGCATCGGGTACTCTCCTGTCAACTTCGATGGTTTTATCAATCTACCTTGGGATCTGCTGCGGTTCTGCTATAGTGGAATTAGGGTTCAGTGTTATTTTAATTGGAACCCCGTCCATCGCCCTAGTTTTTCAGATCTTTCCTATCGTGTTTCTATAATGTTTTTTTTTCTCTACAGCGTCTAACCAGATATCATAGGGTTGTGCAGAGAGGGCAGGAGTTCAATACCTCTGTCTATCCACTGTAGGCTGAGGTCTAACCTGTCCTCACTAGCGCGGTTTAATTTCTTTTTTTCTTATTACCGTGTTGCGATTCCATGCGAAGGCAACGCTGGTCATGAAATTTAGGGATAGTATCATGTCTGTGTTCAATATGTTTCACATTTGCAGGCCCGTTGGGAGTTTAAACATAGAGATTGATTTTCAAATCCTATCTGGCCCAGGTTCAAACGCGACAGTCATTACATAACCCCCTTGCCTCTCTCCTCGCACCCTATCTAGGTCTCTTGATTTACTGTGAGTACCGTCATCATGACGCAGAGGTGAACTCTCCTCACAGATAAATCCTTCCTCCTGATGTATCGACCGTGCTTCAATTTGTTTATTTCGTCTTTACTGATGTGTTTGGTGGGGATTCAAACGAGGACAGGATGCCAATTTCTATAGTGGTAATCCACCTCCTGGAACTAAAGCGCAGTGCCTTGACATACTATCATCGTTTTAATGATGATAGCCTACCTTACGAGCTCAGTTCCTATCACGCTGGCTTGGGAGGTTTTTTTTTCATACCACTGATATATATATTAATCATAGACAGTCGTTGCAGGAAGCTCGCGCACGGAAATAACTTATAATGTGAACCGTCACTGTGGAGGCGTTATTTCACAGTGCTTTGAGGTTCATCCGACTGCCTTCAAATTGCCGCGGCCTCCTTGCTGCTTAACGGAGATTTATGTTAATTTAATTTAGGATTTCCTGTCTCAATAATGCTTATAGTTTGAGCTTATCTTACTGAAAACCCCGTCTACTTTTGTTTACCATTTTGCAACCTCTAACCCTTTCGCCAGAATTAATCGCAATGGAATTGTTATCATAGCGCTTAGTGTTGATACGGTATTAGCTGTTGTGCGCATAATTACATATATGGCACGTCGAGTGCAAATAAATTAGGTTTCAGTTTTCGCCGTTTATATTGTAGTTGTGCTTGTTTACACGAATCATATGGTAGGGTTATCGTTACCTTGGTTTCATTCATTTAACATTAAAACGATCATTGACGTGCGTGGCTGGTACTAGTCGGCCCGCACCAGGGTTTGGCCCGACTTACATTCACGGCATCGTATATGTATTTTTTTTGTTATTGTCTGTAACATATGTATGAAACCTCACTATTATTTTGTTAAATCAGCCATAAAGATTATATATATATCTTTCGTTTTCTACTACTAATAGATTCGTATTAATGACTTATGTTTGCAACTGTGAAACTCATATGAAAGTATCGTATTTATAACTCCTTTGAATAACTTCTTGTTTTGCACATATGCGCTAATATAGATGCGTCGTAGTTTATAACTCCCTTATCCTTGCTTATAAATATTTCCATACCCATGATTCATATTTGTATATATGTAGAGCTCACGTTTTTTTTTTTTTTTAAACAAAGACCTATTGGTATGGGTTCGTGACATGGGTTAATAGATGAGTATTTGTATTACATGTTTTTATATGGATTTTGTAGTTCATGTAATAATATATATATTGAACATCATTTAAATTCATAACCACATATTTATTTCCTTGTGTATAGGAAATTTTACGTTTTTGAGAGACTCCATACATGTTATAGAGGATAGAATACTACCATAAGTAGAATTACTTCTTAACTACAAGAGTATAGGATTTCATATGCTAATGTTTTAAATATCTTTACCCCAACTCTACTACAATATTCCATATGCTATTGTATTAGATTTCCTCATCTCAACTATGCTACAAGATTCTTCTAACATACTTAAAAATAGGTAGCATAGCTTTGTATCAACATGAAATCAATATATTTTTATAACTATCTGTGGAGATTAAGTAACTCCAGATCTAGACCAACCTTGGTGTAGAGATTCTAGAGTTTCTACTCTATGATTTTTATGGTCTACAACTCACCAGAATCTGGAAGGTGAAAGCCTTAGGATGGATTCTGGTAAATGTAGTACTAAGAGCAATCATACCATTAATTAGATTTCTTATATGTAGCTAATTCATACCATAATACATCAGAGTGAACAGAAATTTTAGGAACATACCACTATTGCAATTGACCAACCTCCCAACCTTAGAATCCTCTTTATCTCCCAGGATTCACCCCCGAGCTGAGATCACCTCCTAGCACAGATCAACCCCTCACCTGCTTAGGAGCAGCTTATTTAAGCTCAAAATTCCCCAAAGCATGTTTCTAATTCTGCGTCCAGAATAGCAGGATGCTTTCTTTCCTGTTTAGCCTAGACTTCCCATTTTGGGATTCTTTAAAGCTGCTTTAAGCTTTTCCTCAGCTTTTCCAGCTTTTTCTCACCTCTTCCCAACTACTCCTCTTCATTGAGGAAATTTAGATTCCTCCTCAAATCTAAATTAATTTCTTTCAAGGATTTTTGAAAGATTTTTGGGGATTTGTTGCCTTATCCATCCTCATGGATTTGGCAAGTGATCTCAAATTCTCTTTTTAGTCAAAATGCACAATCATTTTATTTATTACCTCAAATAAAATATGCAAATACATTCACACCATACTCATCCCTTGGGGTCCACCCCCTTAGGATTATAGTTCAAATGTCTAACTTTAAAATTTCAACACACAAATTGGGGGTGTTACAGGGGCAGGGTCCTTGAAATTCTCTGCTTCTGTCTCACTATCTTCTGGTTCCTGCTGAATTTCTTTCTCCCATCCACGAATATCATTTCTGACTACAAAGGGATTGCCAATGACATAGTTAACTACCAGCGTTTCCAAATGTTCCAAATACGTTTTCCGACCCCTTTTCTTAGGAGCTGGTTCAGACTGAGCAGACTACTTGCTTTTATCAGTGGTTGCCCTATTATGTCGCTTCCCCATTGTTGGGTGGGGTTTTTGAACAAACACTGGCATACAGAAGTGAACAGAGTAAGAAAGAGTATTAAAACAAAGCATGCACCTTACGGTGCCCCTGAGAGTTTGATTGTCTGATTTGAGTAAACGCCTCTTTCTCTTGTCATAATTATACCACTGAAACAGGAGATGAGGTCGAGATTCAACCAGCTTTTTATTCTTACGCTTCCTGTGATAACTGGGAGAGTTCCTATCACGGGAATTGGTTTGACTCTGCACATTTTCCTCAGGATAAAACAAGTTTTGGTTTCTTGACACAGACAAGCGCAAACATTGCTCACGACAACTACCTACAGACCATAACCGCTCTGTCTTCCCCTTCATATTATAAACATTAACACCCTTGCAATTTGGATTTGCTACGCCCAGACAAAGAAATAGCATTGTATGGCAGGGATTCTCTACTGGTAAATAGATGGGGCCATGGCTCGGGTTGAGGAATTCTAGGCTACTGTTAATGATATGACTTCTCATATTACCATAGATACTACCAGAATTCGAAACAGGGGAATTGCTGTTTGGGAAATGACTCCCTATCAAAACCTGGCTATCGTGCTGATCACACATATAATTGGGGGTTTTACTCCTATACATTCGAACAGAGCTTGTATCAGGTGCATAGGAGTAACAGGGGTCACGGAAACAAGGAGGGACCATATTCAATTTTAGTTCTAGACACTTTACAAACGACATGCAATCTAAACTACCATCATGACTATAGACCATATCTTCTGCATATAACATCATTAGAACTGAGATTATCGTAAAAACATACTCGGACAGAGTCAAGCTATATCGTGGGTGCAGAGCTGTAGTTCGCCTTCGCTGCCACCTCCAGTCTCTCGCATGCAATGGATAATGCATGCAGGATTGAAGGGGCGAGGTTAAATGACTGACCAAGTTTACACCTGCTTTTCCGCTGGCCTGCCAAAGACCCTGTCCATCATGCACCATCATTTCTTTGCCAGCGCTCGCACACTCCACTCCGCTGGTCTGACAGTTCATATTAAGTGGTCTTAATTATCATTTATGGGAGCGCTTGCCAAGTTGCCGCCTCCCCACTTCATGATGGCATGTGTATACCCCGATCGGGGGGTTGGAGGTCTTTTGCCACTATCAACTGGAGCGATTGTAGTTCGACATTCCATATGAGGTCAGTTGGGCGTCCCTCTATGTGGCGCTGAGCATTCTCACATCCCCAGTTTGCCAAATAGTCTGCTGTTGCATTTCCTTTCCTTCTAACATGGTGAGGGATCAGGTATTGCATGTGTTTCACCAATTGACTCAATTCCTCTATAAGAGCTGTTGTTCTCAAGCTTTGGGAGATTTTCTCCCAGTGAGTTCCCTCTTGGAGTTTTTGGAGGATTCCTGTAGAATTGAATCATAATTGTTCTTCTTCTAAATTCTTCTTTTGCGCCAGAACCACCTAAACTTGATGCAGAGATCGGCCTAACATAAATGTAAACATACATATTTGATATTAAGGCATACATAGTTCAATGTACATGTATATAACACCAAATCAGACTAACACTCTAAAAAACAAATTATATGGGATAATGAAGTGATATGGAAAATTATATATTCTAGCCATTGAAATTCCAAATTCACTCATAGAATCGTGTATGTCTCGAAGGCATGTGCATGGACACACGACACCGAAAATACCATTAAAACTTTATTCACATGATTTTACCATATTCCAGGAACTCTAAATGTATAGATGTTGAAGCACGTTTCTTCAAGAATGCAAATCTACTGTATTTTTCATCTGAATCGTAGCAATTTAACACGCCATTTTCATGTAATATAACGGCTTCTGTAACATTAAATTTTGAATATATTTTACTCAATAGCTCGGTCAAATGCAGTTATTCTTATTCAGAGATCCAAAACACAAATGACATAACTTATAATATTACAAATATATAAATATGATTGCAAATTTAACCCATTTACATGGAAACTATCTATAAGAAAATGATTATATAGAAAAGAAAAACGAATAAAGATTCTGCATATACAGAGTACATACTCTATTTTCTCTATTCCACCAACAAAATTTCATTCGATAAAATCGTATTCGCTACTTATTTTGGACTTTTCAACCAACAACTCATTACTGCTCAAAGATTTAAAAACACATTTGGAAAAATAACGATTATTACACACTCCTTTTGATGATCCATTAATAGAACTCACCGATAATGAAAATTTCCCATAGCATTAACTTCTAGATATATAAATGAAATTAAAAAATAGATTTTATGGATGCCTTGCATCACACAAATCCGAGATTTTAGGTTTCAGAGAACTGATAAGTCTAGTCCAAAATTTTCACTATCAAGATCTTCAGTTTGGAATCAAACATTGAACCGAAATATCTTTATTTTTAATACCTGTGTCTATACAATGAACATATGGTGAATATACACTTATTGTATTCACCACTTATTGTGTAAAAAACTGAGGATATAACGAATATAAACATATTGTGGAACAAAATTCAAACATTTGAAATTTGTCAGCTTTTAACGTTAACTTACAAAATTACACACAATAATGACAATAATCACAATGACAAAATCAAAACAATAGTAACTTAAAACAACCGATAACAGAAGTGTCTCACCAAATTTCACTGAAAAGCCAAGCTTCTCACTGAAAATCCAGCAAGACGATATTCATGCAAGAGCCAAATGATCTGTGAGCGTTTGTGTGCTTTTCCAGAATAGAACACAAGAGCGATGCCCACGCTCACTCGCTTCTTTCCCCCTTTGACACTGATGGGCTATCAGCACCTGTAGGATTTTCAGCATCCAGTGACAGTGGCTCTATTTGGTGTACACCCATTTGGGTAGGTAAAGAGGTACCGTTCCTTCTCTTGGAATAGGACTTCTCTGTACCTGAGGCTTCCCTCCTCACCTGGCCTGTCTCTCACAAAAATGCCTCCTTACCTTGTCTGTCTCTGACAAAAATGCATGGCTAGATTCATTGTGACTCTACCTATGTTTTAAAAACAGGGAAGGGAGGTCATACTGACTACATTTCGATGATCGCCTTCACAGAAAAGAGAACATGAGTGTGATCTTATAGAACATCCTATGGCTGAGCAAAAGGAATTTTTTAATAAAAAGGAATATGGTTATAACTTATGACCTTGACGAACAAAGCTAGTTAGCATTGATATATATTTTTTTATGATATTTTCGAGAGAGACAAAATAGTTTACAAGAATAGATTGAAACTACATCGCTTTCTAAAACCAAAATTAAAGATGTTTCACACAATAAAAACATGTGCAGGTCGAAAACCTCCAAAACACTGGTACACACAAAAACTTACGATTTCTATTAAAAACATAAATTCACCTTCTATATATAGCGACAAGCAAACTTAATAAATTTGCTTAATAATTTTTTTAATATATAGCTGGGTGTTTGCATATTGATTGCGCTGATGTTGAGCATCTAATTTTGCATTTGATGGCCATACCAAATATAGTATTCACCATTTTTAATTTACTGATTGTTTGTTAATAATTTATTGCAGATATGAAAAATAGTAAGCGAGTTAAAAATTCAATTACTTCAGTGTTGCTGGATTGTTTTTGTACTCCAGAAATGACACCATCAAATACATTTAATGGAATTATTTCCAACATCTTATACCAGTTTTCTTTTCTACTGCAGAAATGACAATCAAATTCATTTAATAAAATAGTCGGGATTATTTTGAACCATGTTCCAAAGCTCTCAAAATTTGACCAGCCGACGGTGTTATTTGAATAAAGCCTAACCAAAAAAACAGATCGGAAATTATCTTCCGTGGCTATTCAAAGAGACACGTTCGCATTCTTTTAAATATAGTTGTCGAAAAATTGAACAGAAATGTAATACTACAAGTGCAAATTCATGCGAAAATAAGACACGGCCGAGGCCACAGCTAGAAGTAATGTTTCCCAAGGGGAATCACACAATTCGATATAAATGAACGAGGGTTTGACCCTAATTTCAAATATATACTTAGAACAGAGCTCTAATAAATACATTTATACATACGAAGAACAGACATTTAATAAATACATTTATAGGATGAATATGGAGTCATTGTGAAGGCCTAGCCTTAAGAGAAATCAATTCTCAGAATCTTTTGCCCCTATTAGGAATCTGTTGCCCCGATTAAGGAAACTGTGCTACTCTGGTTTAAATGTTGAAATTTCTTAAGTATTCCAAACAGCAGAGAAATAAAAATTCCTCCACTTCAACACAGAGATTAATAAAGAATGCTACACAAATATGCAGAGAAACTTTCGTTCATTAAAACATTAAAAAAAACTTATTACAATGATGTCACATAACATTTAAAAAAAATTCCAATTGCTGTTCACATAGTGTTCTCTTCACAAGTCCGTTCTCTGTCTCAAAAATACACTCAATAAAAAAAACTTAGTTTTTCAGCCTTGTGGCAATTTCAGCAACTCTTTGCTTTCACACTGTGTCTCCTTTTTACTACACAACCACATCTACATTTTTTTCACTGCTTTTTCACATTACTCACATACATTAACCTATGGTTTAAAACCTTCGCGAATTTCAAAACCAGGAAATTAAATTCCTTTGCAATAAATTATTGCATATCAATTCTTCTTGCTCATGTCAAGGTCCAAACCCATGAGATCGTGATCTAATTGGTCGATGGTAGGACCCCCGGACTTCAAAACAAAAGCTGAGCTTGATTTCATAAAATTATCACGTAACAAATGGGCTCCATGACGTAAGCCTAAAATCTGCACGATAAACTCTGATTGGTTACTGCCGTTGACCTGGAAGATTCAAAAAATTCAAGGCTGGCGTTAAAAGAAAACTTTGGTTGGTGAGAATTTATGCTGCGAAGATTTCCGATTTAAGTGACGGTTCTTCAATGCTGAGACAGGCCTACGGCCTTGAACCAAAAACATAAACTTGTAAGTTTATTAAACACATAATTTAAGTTGCAGGGGTTGTGTGCACGTTTTGAAAAATTTGTGAGCTGCTGCTTTCGTTGTCCTTTGGCTCTGCTGTAGTTGAATTTAAAAATTCAACACTCCCCCTTAAATTCAACTGTTAGGTTATCTTCCATACCCAAACACTTTCTTAAATAATTAAATATTTTCTACTCCACTGGTTTTGTTAAAATGTCTGCAAACCGCTCCTCTGTTCTGCAATGTTGCAAAACAATTTCCCCATTGTGCACTAGCTCCCTGACGTAGTGATACTTCGCATCAATGTGTTTTTTTCTTTTATGAAACACTAAATTCTTTGACAATGCTATAGTGGAACTATTGTCACAATAAATTGTTGTGTCTTTACCTGTTCATGAAACAAACTCATCAACATTCTCCTCATCCAGACTGTTTGACAGATGTTGTTGTAGATGCCACATACTCTGCCTCTGCTGTAGATAAAACCACAATTGGTTGTTTCTTAGAAGCCCGTGAAATGGCTCCTAAACCCATATGAAAAACATATCGAGAGGTGTTTTTCCGGTCATCTATACTTTCGGCTCAATCACTGTCAGTATATCCAGTCAATTTAGAATTTTCTGAAGTGGTATATAAAATTCTATACCTCTTTGTTCCTTTCACATACCTCATAATTCTCTTTGCTGCTTGCCAATGTGTCTCCTTTGGCCTTTCCATAAATCTAGAAATTAAACTTACAACATGCATAATATCTGGCCTAGTTGCAGTCAAATACATGAGGCTGCCAACTATGCTCTTGTACAAACTTGGATCAAAATCCTTGTTTCTATCCTCTTTGCTGAGTTTCAATGGCATCACTGTTGGAGTAATTGTTGCCTTGGAATCCTGCATATTAAATATTTCCAAAACTTCATTTACATATTTAGCTCGAGAGATAAAAATTTTATTTTCATTTTGCTCTACTTATATTCCTAAGAATTATTTGAGAAATCCCATAACAGTCATTTGAAATTCATCCTTCATGATTGATTTAAAACTCTCATTGAGGTAAGCATCATTACCTGTAAAGATCACATCATCAACATATAAAATAACAATCAACATCTTACCATATTTCTCCTCGATGTATAATGTGGGTTCTCCTTCACATTTATCAAACCCATTTTCCAGTAGATAGGCATCTATCCTATTATACTATGCTCTTGGTGTTTGTTTCAACCTATAAAGAGCTTTCTTTAATATGCAAAATTTGTTCTCTTGGCCTTCTTTCTCATAGCCCAGAGGTTGTTCAACATAAACCTCTTCCATCAATACTCCATTTAGGAATGTTGATTTCACATCCATTTGCTAAACTTTCCAATTCTGTTGTGCTGCTATGGACAACACTGCTCTCACTATTTCCATTCTCGCAACCGGTGCAAAAGTTTCTTCATAATCTCTTCCTTGTTGTTGCTTGTAGCATTTGACAACAAGTCTGCCCTTGTGTCTTTCAAACTTACCTTTAGCATTGCTCTTGGTTTATAAACCCATTAACTCCAATAAATTATTTTCCTTTGGGAGATCAACCAATTCCCATGTTTTATTTTTCTCTATTGCATTCATTTGTTCATCCATAGCATTTGTCCATTTCTTATCTTTTACAACTTCTTCAAAATGAATAGGATCATCTATTTCACAATATAACGCAAATAAAGAGTTCATACCTTCATTTGCTGCCTCTTGCTCATAAATATCATTCAGACTTCTGAATCTGGTTCCTCTTTCACTTGGTGTACTTGTGCTTGTAGAAGCACTCAAATTTTCTCCTCGTGGTGTGCTTGGAGAAGCACTACTATCACTTCTCAAGGGTGTTCTGATACCTGCTTGTGGTGTCCCTTGTTGTCCTTCTGTTGGTGGAGGTGTTGCTACTTATGACAGATGTATTTCATCCATCTGTTCCTCATTATTATCATGAGACAAACAACTCTTCACATTGACTATTTTTACAATGCTTCCATCCCAACCTTCTTCTTCAATGAACTGCACATCTCTGCTTATAAGAAACTTCTTGGTGGATGGGTTATACAACCTATATGCCTTTGATTCTTCAATGTATCCAATAAATATGCACTTCTCCCCCTTACTGTCCAACTTCTTCCTTAGCTGATATGAAATGTGTGCATAAGTCACACAACCAAAAACTCTCATGTGGGTGACACCTTCTTTTATGCCACTCCATGCTTCTTCAGGAACTATGTTCATTACAGCCTTGGTTGGGCATCTATTCAACATGTATGCTGCACAATGTACAACTTCAGCCCAATATTCATTTGGCAAATGTTTTGCCTTCAACATACTTCTTACCATGTTCATGATAGTTCTATTTTTTATTTCAACAACTCCATTTTGCTGCAGTGTATACCTTTCTGTAAATTGCTTGTGTATGCCATTTTCTCTGCAAAAATGCATAAATAATTTTGAGATATACTCACCTCCCCTATCAATTCTTAAGACCTTGATATGCTGCCCACATTGGTTCTCAACAAGAGCCTTAAAGTGGCAGCACTTCTCAAACACTTCACTTTTATATTTCAAGAAATACACCCAAGTTTTTCTTGTGTAATCATCAATAAAAATCAAAATATAATGGCTGCTTGCTAGTGATGGTTTTTGCATTGGTCCACACAAATAAGAATGGACAATTTCTAATGGTGCCTTTGCCCTTATGCTCTTTCCTGATGGAAAACTTTCTCTGTGTTGTTTTCCCAAGATGTAGCCTTCACAAAGGTTGTCTGATTTATCAATCAATGGCAATCCATTTACCATTCCTTTCCTATGCAACAAATTCACGCCTCGAAATTTGAGATGTTCAAATCTCAAGTTCCACAGCGAGTTTTCATCTTTTGCTTCTCTTTGAAATTTCTCTTGTGTCACTGCTACCATTTCAGCTCCTTTCTTCAAATTTTCTCTCATCTTGAGAGGAAACATTATGTTACTTGTCATCTTCACTTGTGCAATGCATTGTTTGCTTGGTGGTTTATCAATGATGGTGCATACATCATCTTCAAAGAAAACATTGTGCCCCTTTTGAATGAGTTGTCCAATGCTCAAGAGGGTACACTTCATACCAGACACATTTTAAACATCTGATATGCATCTTCCTTCTCCTTTCTTTGTCAAAACACTCACTCTGCCTTTTCCCATGACAGAGACCTTACTGTCTGTCCCCAATTTTACTTGAAATTTTAAATTTTTATCTAACATGGAAAACATAGAAATGTTTCCAGTCATATGGTTGCTACATCTTGAATCTAGAAACCATATATCTTCATTATTTTCCTCAGCCATATTACATGCTAAAAACAACTTCTCTTGACTGATATTTTCTCTAGTAAAATTAGCACTGGATCTATTACCCATGTCACTCTTTTTTTTAATACATTCATTTTCATAATTCCCAAACTTCTTACAATAATGACATTGGAGTTGGGATTTATCATACCTTTTTCCATGTGCTTGATTGTGTCCACCTTGTTGGTTGCTCCCTTGGCCTTGGTTCTGATTTTGATTATTGCCCCTTCCATGAGTATTTGCAGTGCTTCTTCTTCCTCCTCTGTTTTAGATTCTGCTTCTTCCTTTTCCTCCGTAGTTTCTTCTGCCTTGACCTCTTCCTCTTCCAAAGGAAATTTTGGCCTTCAAAGCATGCTCCAAATATGAGTTTGTTGTTCTACCCAATCTTTGTTCATGTGTCATCAATGATGCATGAAGCTCATCAACTGTAGACTTTGAGAGATCCTTTGTCTCTTCAATGGTTGTGAATATTACATAAAACCTTGAGGGTAAGCTCCTCAACAATTTCTCCACTATCATTCTTTCTTCCAGTGTCTCTCCATGATACCTTATTTAGGTAACCAACCCAATAACATGTGTGAAGAATGATTCTATGTTATCAGACTCTTTCATACAAAGAGTGTCAAAGTCTCTCCTTAGCAATTGTAGCTTTTTTGTCTTCATCTTATCCATACCTTGATAGGCAGCCTGGAGGGTATCCCATGCATCCTTGGACCTCTTTGCTACTACAATCCTTGGAAAAACACTTTCATGCACTGCTTGATAGAGATATAAGAGCGATTTTGAGTCCTTCTTCTTGTTTCTCTTCAACAAATCCTTCTCTGCCTGTATTAAGACATTAAAAGTGTTTTCATGTTTTGGTTGTTCAAAACCATCTTCAACAAGCTTCCATAAGTCTTGAGAGGCAAACAGGGTTCTCATGGTGATTGCCCAATAGTTATAGTTCTTCCCATTGAACTGTGGTAGTTGAGTATTTCCAATACTCGTGCTTGTGATGGCTGTTGCCATGGCTAGCACTCTGAACTATGCTCTAAAATTGACTGTGTTTTTAAACAAACTGTCTCTCTTCTCAAGAGACAAACTCTGTCTTCAAAAGGACTTCTCTTGACTGAACTTTTTAAACACAAAAAAAAACTTTGTTTTTGAGGAATACCTTTTTTTTGTTGCGCCTTCACTCTGCTGGTCAAAAGGTGCAACAACACCTTCTTCCTTCAGCTTATTTGACAAACTTCAAAGAGCCTGGACTAGCTTCGATACCATGTTGGAATTTCTGAAGTATTTCAAACAACAGAGGAATAAAAATTCCCCAACTTCAACATAGAGATTAATGGAGACAATGCTAGACAAAGATGCAGAAAGTTTTTCTTTCATTAAAACTTAAAAAAAAAGTATTACAGTGATTGCATAGAATTGTTGTTCTGGCACAGTGTTCTCTTCACAAATCCATTCTCTGTCTCAAAAATACACACAATAAAAAAAAAAAAAAATTCAGCCTTCTGGCTATTTCAGCAACTCAATGCTTTCATTCTTTGTCTCCTTTTTGATACACAGCCACAGTTACATGTTTTTTTTGTTGCACATGGCATATATACTGTTTTGCAATTTCACTACCTTTTCACATTGCTCACAGTACTTTTTGGCTTCTAGCCTTTTTTAATACCACACTCTCTTAATACTCTACATACATATTTATTACAAACTTTATATATTTATATATTGTAAATATTAAATATTTACAATATATATATATATATATATATATGTGTGTATTTTAAAAAAAAACCAAAACATTCACAGCAGCTAACCTTTATACAAATTCTTGAATCCTTAATACATCGCACAAGCATGAAAAACATTAACTAATGGTTTAAAGCCTTTATAAATTTCAAAACTAGGAAATTACATTCCTTTGCAATAAATTATCGCATACCAATTCCTCTTGCTGACGTGAGGGCCCAACCCTACGCGATTGTGATCTGATTGGTCGGTGGTGGGACCCATAGATTTCAAAAAAAAATCTGAGCTTGATTTCATAAAATTATCATGTAACAAATGGGCTCAGTGACGTAAACCTAAAATATGCGTGATAAGCTCTGATTGGTTGATGCCGTTGACCTGGCACATTCAAAAAATTCAAGGCTGGCGGTAAAAAAAAACTTTGGTTGGTGATAATTTATGCCATGGATATTTCAAATTTAATTGACGGTTCTTCAATGCTGAGACAGGCCTATGGCCTTGAACTAAAAACATAAACTTGCAGGTTCATTAAACGCAAAATTTAAGTTGCAGGGGTTGTGTGCACATTTTGAAAAATTTGTGAGCTGCTGCTTCCGTTGTCCTTTAGCTCTACTGTAGTTGAATTTAAAAATTCAACATTAAAATCATGATCAGAGAGACCCTAACCAGTCCATATTCACATCCAGAATCCACAATAAGAGAAATAGGAGTTCTTATGAATGAAAACCAGGAAGTGAGTTGTTAGCAAAAGTTAACATCGTGAACCAGACTAGTGTGCCTACAGGAATAACGAAACTGGTTATAACATATCCCGACCACTTTAGAAGATAAATAATTTTCATCAGAAGTCATTGAATATAGTTACCTGGATCTAAGAACTTCTGCAAAAAACCCTACAAAGTGGGTCACCATTAGTAACCTGACAAATGGAAGTATAGGAATGAGTCACCACGAAAAGAACCTAGGGGTAGTGAATCAACTGCATCGGAATGAGTAGGGGTAGTGAATCAACCTCATCAGAACCTTACTAGTAAGAAACCATAAACTGTAAATAAAACTTATAAACTATTCAAGGTAAATTTTTGGTACCCATCACATAAAGAAATAAACATTTGGCTTTACCTTGAAGGATGGAGTCAGGACTCTGGCAGCTTTCATCCTAGAAATTCAAGACCCAATCCACCACCATCGGGTTTCAGTGGAAAAAGCTCCAACTCATCTTCCGATAGTGAGCTATAGTTCGGGTCGGCGTTGGATTTTACCCTACATGGCCGCTTCACTTGATTTTTTATTCCAATCTATATTTTACAGAAAATATTAATATAACTGTACAGACAATGTTAGTATGTTTATGATATTCTTTGCATGTAATCTCAATGGAAAATTACATTAAGAATATTGTAATTATACTTACATCAGATTCTGCATTGCCTCTCCACTTGATCTCCAATACGGATCTATTTATTGTAGAGAAAATGTTATATGATTATGAAATTCTATGCATGTAATGTTAACGAAAAATTACATGAATAATATTGTAATTGTACTTACATCTGAAGAGGAGGGCGTGATCCTTGCCTGTTTTGGGATGAAGAGCATTGTGCCCCTCAAACTAGCTAAAAGTTGCAGAATTATTAGATGAAAACAAAAGAAAAAACAATAATAGAATTTAATGATTCACACGACATTTGATTTTATCACATATATACCTTCCTCTACATAGAATAAGAGTGGTGATTTTAATTCCCATTTGTGTTGTTCTCTCTCTGTAGCGTTGGAGTTTTGAAACTAGTAGAACATGTTTTTGCCTTCAACTCTTCCATAGTTCTTTAGACGGGAAGTGAATATTTCTATATCCTCCACTGTGGGTGACTACATGCCATTTCTACATAAATGTTCCAATATTTCCTTTTGCTACATTTTTGGTTTCCATCTGATACTCACACTTTTAGTGGTGTTTTTCTCTGCAATCACCCATTAAAAAAAACAAGGCATGGAAAATAAGTAAATCATCAAATACAACAATTTCTATGTGAAAAATAGGAAACATAAAAAGGAGCAGCAAATTTAAAACAAGACCTGCAATGTTCTTATCCATAACTTTTGTGTTCTTAAAACAAGATCTGTAATAGTTCAATTCCTTTTTCCTTCAATCAATAGCTCTGGCAATGAAATGAGGTTGATGAAGTGGAGGTGACAATGTATGTGAAACAAACATCAATATATAATGGTTTTTTGGGTTGGAAGGGTTACCAACTTTTTCAGTTATTAGAATTCCAATGTATACACATTTCAAAGTTAAATTGTTGATGTACACATTTCAAAGTGAAATTGTTGATATACACATTTAATTTGCAAAAAGAATTAGTTTGACTATTTAGAAATCTTAATACGTTTTATGCACATATTTCTATAGTGTAATTTATAGTTTCAATATATTTTATTTTGATTATTAAATTAAATTTATTATATTTTATTTTAGTTATGAAAATTTTAAAATGATATTTGTTTATTGTATTTGATTTTGGTTATGAACAGCGGGGAATTGTTTTATCGAATATATTTTTTAAAATAAAAATGATATGTTATTATTAAATATGTTAATAAGTTAATAATTTTCAATGTTAGAAGAGAAATTATAGTTAAAGAGATCATAATATATTGATTAAAGAAATGTTGACTCGATTTGTTTAGTAAGATATTATGAAATAAAAAATTCAATGCATGTTTTCAAATCTAAAATTTATAATTTTGTACTAAATGTTATAATGGAGATTAATATTAGAAACGTTAAAAGGGACATAATACATTAATTGAATAAATATTGACTAAATTCATTTAATAACATGTTGTGAAAGAAATAACGTGGAAAATATTTAGTGTAGGATTTCAAATCTAAAATTTATAATATATTTTTAAATAAATTTAAATATATATTATTAAAGTGATATATTAAAAAATAATATTTCACTAAAACAATAGATAAAAACCTTCAAATTCATTCAGGTCAAAGCAATAGATAAAAAAATTTAAATGATGTTGTTTTCATTCAGGTCAAATTCTAGTCAATTGTGAAAATTCAAAAGCTTTTTGAAAATGATAAAGATCTTTATTCCTCATTTTCAAAATGCTCTTTTCTCATGTTACGGAAAAGGTGTAAAGAAATGTTCACTAATTTTCTTACCTCGATGTTATGAGAATACGTGATATAGAAATTTTAATAAGATATTAAATATAAAATTAATAATTTAGTTATTGAATGATTTTTCAACTTTAAAACTCTATTTTTGAAACAAAATATTTAAGACATATTAGCAAGGAGTTGTCAATGGAGGCCATGGAATTCAAAAACAAGGAATTCACGAACGGTCGAAATTGGCAGGTATTCGGACACAAAAAAAATTAAGGAATCTTGCAGTAGCAGTGTCTGAATCATGTTTTTTATGGTGGAAATAGGTTCACCGCCATCACAAACCTCTAAGGCACCGAAAATATTGAAGTTTGCAGCATTTGAATCATGTTTTTGATGGTGGAAATAAGTTCACTACCATCACAAACCTCTACAGCACCCAAAATATTGAAGTTTGATAGCTATAGCCTAGATTTAAAAAAATTGCTACCAGACATTCTTAAAATCTTACAGGAATTTCCATGATTTCTAGGGTAAAAAAAAAGTCTAGTTAGACTAGGACATTAGCAAAGGAGTTGTTTACAGAGACGAAAGAATTCCCTGGGCTGATAAAATTTGCCCAATTTTTTTTAAAGAAATCTTGCAGTAGCTCTATTTGAATCATGTTTTTGATGGTGGATGTTGTGTAACCAGCTCCAAAAATAGAATAAAAGAGATATCAACGCCTTAGAAATAATCCACTTCGAGGGGGAAACCTCCAATACATTACATAAATGAACAATTCTTGGATGATACAATTTACAAAACCCCCTTTCTATATATAGGAGTCCATGTGGCCTTAATGTAATCCTATTCGGCCACAATGTAATCCTAGCCGACCTAACAATAATAATTTATGGGCACAATAATAACAAAATGGGGGTTAAAAGGGTACAATAATAACAACAAGGGGGTTACAGTAATGACAATAAGGGACTATACTAGTAATATAGGGACCTAACAAGCCCCTCTCCTTCAAAAAAGTATTGTCCTCAATGCTTGAGTAGCTCTGGGTGCTTTTGTATAAACTTGTTATCCTCCCATGTAGAATCTTCAGTGGGTAAGTTCTTCCACTTGATGAGATACTCTGAAATTGATCGATTTCGTAGCTGTCTAGTTCTTATTTCCGTGATCACTTCAGGTTCCAATATGATTTTTCCTTATTCATCAAGTTTTGTCAATATTGTTTGAACTAGAAGATTTTCACCTATAACCTTCTTTAAGCATGAAACATGGAAAATTGGATGCACTCGTGAAGAAGCAGGAAGCTCCAATTTGTATGCCATAGTACTAATATTTTTCAACACCTTGTAAGGACCATATTACTTTGGCAATAATTTATTATCCTTCTTAGCTTGCTTAAGGGATATTTTTTTGTATGTTTGTAGCCGTAAAAATACTCAATCTCGTACATCAAAACTTCTCTCGCTGCAATGTTGATCTAGCTATTGTTTCATTCGATTTTGTGCCAAATTTAGGTTATGCTTTAATAGTTGGAGAACTTCTTGTTGATGCTCGATTTGATCTTCCACTGCTTGAACCTTCGAATTTTCCCTTAAAGATGATGTGATGGATGGTGGATGATATCCATAAAGTGCCATAAATGGGGTTATTTTTTCTGCAGTATGGAAGGGAGTGTTATACCACCATTTAGCGAGAGGTAACCACTTGACCCATTGTGTTTTTTTATCAGATACAAAAGAATGAAGATATCCTTCCAAACATTTATTTAGTATCTCAGTTTGACCATCAGATTGAGGATGTTAAGATGAGCTATGAGCTAATTGAGTTCCCAAACAAGAAAATAACTCCGTCCAAAAATTTCTAGTAAAAATGGGATCTCTGTCACTCACAATAACCCATGGGCTTCCATGTGGCTTTTGAATTCTATCCGTAAATGTAGTAGTAACTTTACTTGCTTTAAATGCATGAGATAATGCACAAAAGTGTGCATATTTGCTAATTTTATCAACTACCACCATTATGATACTCTTTCCTTCAGACTTAGGTAAACCTGTGATAAAATCCATTGAAATTTCCTCCCAATGTTGACTTGGAATGGATAAAGGTAGTAGAACTCTCGGGGTCTTAATTGTCTCAACTTTATTCTATTGGCAAACCAAAAATTCCACCACAAACTTTTGGATATCAAATTTAAGGCCATCCCAAAAAAATTCTTTCTTCCCCATGTGGTAAGTTTTTAAAAATCCTGAGTGTCCTCCTAAAGGAGAAGTGTGCAATTCTAGAAGAATTTTTCGTTTTAGTTGGGAATTTTTACAAATATATAAGCGATATTTGTACCATAAGGAATCATTTTTCCAACTAAATGTATCAGATGTACTAGGATCTTGCTACAAATTTTGAATGAGTGTCCATACATCTTTGTCCTTCTTCCATTCATCTCTTGCTTTGGTTATCCAATCTGGTTGGATAATAGAAATGGCACAAAGAAATTCTTTGACCTCATCATTCTTTCTTGAGAGTGCATCTGCAACAACATTAAGCTTTCCTTTTTTGTAGATTATTTCAAATTCATAACCCAACATCTTTGTGACCCATTTTTGCTGCTCTTCTTAAGATAGTCTTTGTTCCAAAAAGTGTTTAAGACTATCATGATCAGTTTTTACCTTGAAGTGTCTTCCGATTAGGTAAGTTCTCCATTTCTTTAGTGCATGTAGTATTGCTAACATTTCCTTATCATAAATAGGTTTCTGTAAATAATTTCGTTTGATTGGACGACTTTCAAAAGAAATGGGTCTTCCTTCCTGCATTAAAACAACACCAATTCCATTTCTTGAGGCATCACATTCCACAATAAAGGCTTTTTTGAAGTCTGGCATAGCTAAGACCAGTGCTAGGCACATTGCCTATTTAAGACGTTCAAAGGCATTAGTTGCTTCAGGAGTCCATGAAAATGCATCTTTCTTCAATAATGTTGTTAGAGGTGTTGCTATTCTCCCATAATTCTTAACAAACTTGTGATAATACCCTGTTTACCTGAGAAATCCTCGCAACTTATTTATGGTTGTGAGGAATTTCCATTCCTTAATGGCTTTAATTTTGTTAGGGTCTACTTTAACACCCTCGTGAGATACAATATGACCCAGATATTGCACCTCTTCTACTCCAAAGAAACATTCAGATGTTTTTGCATATAATTGTTTCTCATGAAATACTTTGAGCACCCTGTCAACATGTTCAACATGATCCTTCCAAGACCTGCTGTACATTAGTATATCATCAAAAAATACCAGCACAAATTTTCTAAGGAAGGGTTTGGAAATGGAATTCATCAACCCTTGAAATGTAGACGGTGCATTGGTAAGGCCAAAAGGCATGACCAAAAATTCATAATGACGCTCATGAGTTCGAAATGTTGTTTTTGGAATATCTTCAGTTTTCATTCTAATTTGATGATATCCTGAATGAAGATCCAACTTGGTAAAATAAATATCAATCACAGGAATGGGAAATTTATCTTGAATGGTGAGCTTATTGAGCTCCCTATAATCCGAACACATCGGCCATGATCCATCCTTCTTGTGTACCAATACTACAGGAGAAGAGAAAGAACTTTGACTAGGTTGAATTATACCTGCTTCTAACATTTCAGCAATCATATGTTCAATTTCGCTCTTTTGGACGTAAGGATATCTATAAGGCCTAATGTTTGGAGGAAAAATTCCTGGAATCAAATGAATAGCATGATAATGATCACGAATAGGTAGGAGTCCTTTTGGAGTTTCAAACACCTTGGAATGATTGTCCAAGACTTGTTGGAGATCTGCAGAAATAGATGATTTTGATGTTGGAATGTCTAGTGAGCATAATTGTGCAATTACACCTCACTGTTCTTTCTTTAGAAGCTTTTTCATGAAATTAGAGCTTATTATCTTTCCCGGCTTCCCTGTAATTTCTCGTAATTCGACTTCCTTTCCTTCTAAAAAAAAATTCAAGAAAAGTTCTTGAAAATTAAAAGCTATCATCCCCAAAGATTGTAACCATTGTACTCCTAGTACAAAATCAGCACCTCCCATATGGCATTTTCTGGAGCAATTTATAGTTCCTCCATTTGCAACCATCACTTGAAATTCTGGTGCTGGGTATAGGAAACAATTTAATTCCTCGGCTACCTTACGATGAATAAAATTATGGGTGTTACCTAAATCAATCAACACTATTACCTTTTTCTTCTTGATATGTCCTTCTATCTTGGGAGTTTGAGGAGTGGTAATTCCTACCAGTGCATTACAAGATATGGTCCGATTCATTTCTTCCTCTTCTAGGGCTGGTTCTTGGTGTATATCCTCTTCTTGTTCATTTTCTTCCTCCTCTTCAAAATCCATGTAAAATAATTTCTTCTCAGCACATTTATGACCTTTAGTGTATTTGCTATCACAACTGTAGCAAATCCATTTTTCTCTTTTTTCTTCCAATTTTTGTGGTGTCAACCTTGTAGGTTGTGGAAATCTAGGCATAGAAAAATTTCCTTTTTTATAGAAGTGAGTGGTAGGCTTCCTTGTTGCCATAATTTTACACTCATTTTTTCTTGCCAACCTGAATTCCTTCTCTAATGAATCATGTTCCAAAACGCGAACTTCATGTTGGATGTTATCCTTTAAAGTGCCTATGAAGATATCAATCCTATGTTCCTCTGGAATATCAGTTACCCTTATATTCAATTTTTGGAAGTCCTCAATGTGCTCCCCCATTAAACCCTTTTGTTTGTGATTTATCAATTGGCTAAAGAAGGTGTTGCTCTTTGTATCCTCATAATGTGCTATCATTTCTTCCTTAAAAATTGACCAAGTGACAATTTTTTTACGGGAGAAAAGCCATCGATACCATACAAATGTATTTGGTTCTAAATGTAAAGTTGCAATGTGTACCTTTTATGTGTTTTTCACATTATGGAGATAAAAGTATTGCTCCATCTATAGTATCCATGTTACAAGATCCTTTCCATAAAACTTCCTCATATCCATTTTTGGAATATGGTGGTTCTTCCCGCCAACATTAGAGTTTATGAAATCACAATTAACATTTATTTTTTTCTCATCATGAGGTTCTTCTACTATCTTTTCACCATTAGGAAAAATTTCTTGTATCAACTTTTTCAAACCTTCTATGTCTACTTTTAGAAAATTCTTCATGTTTTCCATGTTGTCTTTCATGTAATCCATCTTAGCTTCCATACCATCCATCTTAGCTTCCATGCCAGCTTCCATGCCATCCATCTTAGCTTCCACACCTTTATTCAAACCATCCATCTTCGCTTCCATGCCTTTCTTCAAAACTTCCATTTCATTTTTTGTTGCTCTTTGCGAGAGTGAAATTTGTTGCACTTGCTCTTGTAATTTTTATAGATCATGTTGCAATTCTTCATCTTCATAAGTCATAATAGAGCCTTCTAAAGGCTTAATGGGTGTTGAATTATTTTTACAGGGCATATTTTAGAATCCAATACTGATATCTATTCTACAATATTCCCTTGGAATCAATTCAAATTTATTCTTCAAACAAGACTTATGCAATTCAGAAAAGAAATACACACCTTATTCTTTCTTTTGAGGAGGTCGATATTGAAATTGGATTATCTCTGTGATTGTAGCACTTAAATATTTGAATTTTGGTATCAACATATCCCTCTAAGTTCTCTTTCGAATGCTAGAGGTCTGACCTAATTTGGATTCTCCAAGACAAATTTGTGTCCAATCTCCCACAATGACCTAATTATGGACTGGTTCAGTAGAGAAAACTTGTACAACTTGCCACGTGTCACTGTTTCATCCTTCGGCTCTGAAATTGATAGCCAAGAAACTATAATTCGTTCCCTTGTGACCACTTTTTACAGCACTCCAATCCGATGCTCAGAGAGAGAGTTATGGATATTTTCCCACGATCACCTCTTTGAGATGAAATTCAGGAACCTGAAAAAGCACTACCTTCCATAGATCATATCTCTGAAAATATTGCGAACCAAGCTCTAAATGTTTTTGACACATTTCCTCAGGAGTTTGGTTTCGCACCCAAAAAATTTCAGATTCTGAACCTTCATAGAAAAAAATTTATACCGCAAATGCCACGATGACCAGTTTAGGATCCTCAAAAAAGACCTAACTTCCACAAATCATATCTCCGAAAATATTGCAAACCAAGTTCTAAAATTCTCAGACAATCTTCCTCAGGATTTCGGCTTCACACCCTAAAAATTTCAGCTTCTGAAACTTCGTGGAAAAATAGTTGTAGATAAAATGCCACGATGACCTGTTTGGAGTAGCAAAACCCTAAAATCCAAACTTCTGATACCAAATGTTGTGTAACCAACTTCAAAAATAGAAGAAAAGAGATATCAACACCTTAGAAATAAGCAACTTTGAGGGGGGAACCTCCAATACATTACATAAATGAACAATTCTTGGATGATACAATATACAAAACTTCCTTTCTATATATAGGAGTCCATGTGGCCATAATGTAATCCTAGTGGGCCACAATGTAATCGTATCCGACCTCACAATAATAATTTAAGGGCACAATAATAAAAAAATGGGGGTTACAAGGGTGAAATAATAACAATAAGGGGGTTACAATAATAACAATAAGGGACTATACTAGTAATATAGGGACCCAACAGTGGAAATAGGTTCAACACCTTCACAAACCTCCAGGGCACCCAAAATATTGAATTTTTGTAGCTATAACCTTGATTATAATTTTTTTGCAACGCATAGATTAACACCTCAATTTTGCTAAAAAAGGAAAAAAACAAATTAAACCCGAAAATATGGATGATTCAAGAATTCAACCTATTTGGATCATTGGTGCCCAGAAATTCAAAATCCTTAACCATTGGAAATGAAGGTGTAAAGGTATATATTTTTCTATTGCATCATGAAAAATTCCACTCGTTAATGCATACCCCACTTTAAAGAGATCATAATGTATTGATTAAATAAATGTTGACTAGATTTGTTTAATAAGATATTATAAAATAAAAAATTCAGTGCAAGTTTTCAAATATAAAATTTATTATTTAGCTGTAAATGTTATAATGGAGATTAAGATTGAAAAAGTGAAAAGGGACATAATACATTAATTAAATAAATATTTACTAAATTCATTTAACAACATGTTATCAAAGAAATAATGTGGAAAATATTTAGTGTAGGATTTCAAATGTATAATTTATAAAATACTTTTAAATAAAATTATTTTTAGTTTTTAAAACTAAGAAATTTACGTTTTTTTCAATTATAAATTTTGACATATCATTAAAGTAATATATTAAAAAATTATATTTAACTAAAGAAATAGATAAATTCCTCCTATATAATGTAAAAATGAAGACAACTATAATTTTTTTTTGATAATGTTGTTTTCATTTATGTCAAATTCTAGTCTGTTTCGAAAATTCAAAAGCTTTTTGAAAATGATAAAGATATTTATTCTTCATTTTCAAATTTCTTTTTTTCTCATGTGATAGAAAAAGTAAAGAAATACTCACTAATTTTCTTGCTTCGATGTTATGAGAATAGGTGATAAGGAAATTTTCATAAGATATTAAATATAAAATTAATAATTCAGTTATTAAATTATTTTTCAACTTTAATGACTTTAAAAATATTTAAGACATATTAGCAAATCCTACCCATGGTTTTGCAATGCATAAATTAACAACTCAATTTTTCTAAAAATAAATAAATTAATTAAACCTAAAAATATGGATGATCCAAGAATTCAACCTATTCCAGTCAATGGTGGCTAGAAATTCGAAATGCCTATGCATTGGAAATAAAGGTCTAAAGGTATACATTTTTCTATTGCATCATGAAAAATTCCACTCATTAATGCACACCTCACTATAAAAAGATTTAGGAAATGAAAAAATGGATACCTTCACCCCATTTCCAATCTATATATAATATTATTATCCTTAAAATTATATTAAAATTTAGATTTATTTCATTCAGTCTTTCTAAATTCCAACCTAAGAAATATTTAAATATAAAAATGGCTATATATATATAATTTACTCACATGCAATCCATAAATACAAGTTGTTACATACTAGAAATCATAACATTTGATAGTATAGATATGGAAGTTTATTTGAGATTATTGACTAAAAATATAGCATGAGTAAAGTTATGTTTTATTTTTTATATACAAAATTGAGAATAAATTTAGTTAGTAAAGAATTTATATTTCAAATTTATCATTTCAATCAATTTCTATAAAATTTGAAACAAATTATATCAAAATATTATTTTTAGAAATTTTCCAAAACGTATAACAAATAAACTATAACCACTCATTTATATTAAAAAAAATTCAAACAAAAACTTCTTGAATACATATTTCAATATCATAAATTAATATTCAAAAGTAATAAATCCAAAATTAAGATATTTGAAATTAACATAAATTTAATTTTATTATAATTTTATTGTAATCTGCAATTGTATGGTCCCTTCTATTTCCTTTTTCCTTCGATCAACCACTGTAGCAATGAAATGAGGCTGATCAAGTGGATGTGACAATTATGTGAAACAAACATCAATATATAATGGTTTTAGGGCTTCACGGTTTACCAACTTTTCCAGTTATTAGAATTTTGATGTATATACATTTCAAAGTTAAGTTGTTGATATACACGTTCAATTAATGTGAAATTTATTATATTTTATTTAGGTTATGAAAAGTTTAAAATGATGTTTGTTTTTGGGTTATGAAAAGTTTGAAATTGTTTTACTAAATATATTTTTAAAATCAAAAAGATATTTTGTTATAAATTTTTACTTTTAAGTTAATAAGTTTCAAGATTAAAAAGAGAAATTATAGTTAAAGAGATCCTAAGATATTGATTAAAGAAATATTGAATAAATTCATTTAATAACATGTTATGAAAGAAATAATTTGGAAAAATTTTAGTGTAGGATTTAAAATCTAAAATTTACAATATACTTCTAAATATTTTTAAAATAAAATTATTTTTCTTTTTTTAAAACTAAGAAATTTACTTTATTTGAGTTTAAAATTTCGACATATTATTAAAGTGATATTCTAAAAAATTATACTTCACTAAAGCATAGATAAAATCCTCCAATATAATGTAAAAATGAAGAGAGCCACTCTCAAAAAAATTTAAAAGAAGTTTGTTTTCATGTAGGTCAAATTCTTGTCTCTTGTGAAAATTCAAAATCTTCTTGAAAATGGTAAATATCTTTATTGTTGATTTTCAAATTGCTCTTTTCCCATGTTATGGAAAAGGTAAAGAAACATTCACTAATTTTCTTACTTGGATGTTATGAGAATATGTGATAAATAAGTTTTAATAAGATTAAATATAAAATTAAAAATTTAGTTATTGAATGATTTTTCAGCCTTAATGACTCTTTTTTCAAATAAAATATTTAAGACATATTATCAAATCCTACGTATGGTTTTGCAATGCACAGATTAACACCTCAAATAAAATATTTAAGACATATTATCAAATCCTACGTATGGTTTTTCAATGTATAGATTAACACCTCAACTTTGCTAAAACGAAAAGAAATTAAACCTGGAAATACGGGTGATGCAGGAATTCAACCTATTTGGATCATTGGTGGATAGGAGTTGAAAATCCCTAAGCATTGGAAATGAAGGTGTGAAGGTATACATTTCTCTATTGCATCATGAAAAATTCCACTCATTAATGTAGATGCTCACCTTAAAGATATTTGGGAAATGAAAAAATGGATACTTTCACCCTAGAAAGGTAGATTCAATGTAGAAATGGATATGTATTGAACCTAAAAAATGTATTGCACAAAATTTCACCTTCATTATTGAGAATAATGGATTATGGGGAAGGTTAATGTGTGCAGTTCTTCACCACTTCACCACCTACGTTCCAATGGAATGAAGGTGTGGATTTTTCACCTTTAGGAGATTGGGTAGTGTGAGTGTTGAAGTGCACATCAAGGTGTATATTCTTGACAAAAATTAAATGATCTATAAATACATAATGGATGTCATAAATATTGTGTTGTTTTTCCTTTCACATGTGTTTATTCATTCCACATATTCAATAATACTTGTGAAATTTTTTATATTCAATATTACTTGTGACATTAAATAATAATAAGTATTTAGGAAGGAATTTTATTTTTATGCTAATAATTGAAAATTCATGAGAATAACTTGAAGAAAATCAATACATATACCTTTGAAGAAACACTAAAGGATAGTTGGCACATTACCCTTAATGTTTTTGTAACCTCTTTTGGTTGCAAAAAAAACCTTATATCGTTGCAACACCTCTAGTACCTCATTGTTGGAAAAAAAAAAGTGCAAGTACCGTAAATCTAGTTTTAATCTCAATTTGGGTCCACATTTGAGGCCTTTCACTGATATTGTAGTCAAAGGATATTTACAGGGAGACAGGGAATAAAGTAGGGTTGTATTATGAAGTAAATGTTTCTCATTTGAAATCTTATTATATGGGCATTGAAAGGATTTTTGTAGGGATTAATCTATCCAAGGGTCTCTTAGATTCCATAACCATCTCAATAAGGAATATAGCTCATAATAAATCCTTGGATTATGAAGGCATCTCGTTTAGGTGAGGGAATCATCACACTCATATACATTTGGGAATATATTATTCCTTAGCATGGAAACAAAAGAAATGGGTTATCAAATATTCAACAAACAAGGACATCCCTACCTCCCCAATGAAGTATCCTCATGTGGTTTCTCTTGGAATTTTTATTCCTCGAGAAACCACTCTAGCTTTTTTTTCTCTGAGAATTTATTTGAGAGTGAATTCTTTCATTTCATATATTGGTCTTTCTTTTGTTGAGAATAGTATTATTATGGAGCTCACATCTACTTCAATGGTTTTAATGGAGGTACCTCCCTCTACAGGTACAAAAATCATGTTTCCCCCTATTTCTTCCATTTCTAACTCCTTATTTATTATTTGTTCCTATGTTTTCACATTAAACCCTACTCCCCATGGTGATTCTTTGAAGCAGTTGACATGTATCTATTTTCATTTCTCCTCTCCTATTTTATCATTTTACCTCATTATCCTCTCTAATACTACATCTCATCCCCTACCAGCAGAAAGTAGGGTACCGAGGTGTCAGGCTTCTCAGCTACAATGGAGTGAGGCGTGTGATGATGATAGTCATATGGGAGAGATTGTATGATAAAAGTGCACGATAAAAGCGGGAAATCAACGTATTCAGTCCAACAAGTTGGAACATTGAACTAAGGTTTCTATATAGAACATAAGGTGGGAACATGGGTTATAATAGATGCACCCAACTACATGAGGTCATAATATAAACATATGGTTAAAATATATTAAAATCACATGTATTAAAATGCGAGGAATGAGTCAATGCTAAAGGATTTGATAAGAGTGAAATTGATAACCAATTTTCAATAATAATATGATCATCAATGAGGCATGCATATGCATTCTCAACATATAGAAAAACTGAACATGGCCACCAACCATTCATCCTAGATTCATGACATGAAATGCTAGTGCATGGTCGCAAGATGTACACGATGGATCCATGAAACAAACTAAAAAATCAAAGCCACCAACAAAGATAATGTATATCTATGTCACATTATACATTAGTATGACTAAGGATATAGACAATAAATGTTCACCAAAGTAGTCCTAAGAATACATAAAAATGATACATAACTCCAATTCATCTTGCAAGGGGTCGCATATAAGAGTGAGATGTCCTTATCCCAAGGTATTATACTTAACCTAATGGTACAAATCTACAACATGTGAATTAATGAGCTAATGTTGAGCATGGTAGAAACTATATGATTATTAGTGAGTGAAGTATATCATGAATTGAATGAGTTCATGAGGTAAAACTAACATAGTGATGATTAAAAAATCATCAAGGACTATAATTGGTCAGTTGAGGTTTATACCTCCCTTAAACATGTAATGACATGGCACAAAAGTTACTTGGAAACATTGATTATTGAGAACCACAAGATATTGTAAGAAAACACAAGAGGTGTGGAAGCACAATCCATAATGAATAGAAGCCTAACCAGATAGAGGAGTGGAATGAATCATATTTATGGTACACATACTTGGTGACATGAATCCCATTTCTAACGTAATAACAAAAACATGGGCCATGTTCAAGGGTGACACAATTGACACCACCATTTTTACGTATACAATAAGCAAAGTGATTTCCCCTTTTTTCTTTCTTTATTTGTAGGTATCTCATTCATATTTTTACAAGCATGAAAGAGAAAAAATACAAAACTGATAGAATATTTTTTCTTCAATTTTAGCAAGCCCAAAAAAGGGATAAAAAGATACTCGATAAGGTGTTTTATTCATGGTTTAACGAGCTCAAATGAGAGGTAGTTATTAGGTCCCTATAATACTAGTGTATCCCCTTATTTTTATTGTTGGTATAGCCCCCTTATTTTTATTTTTGTGCCCATATAGTCCCCATATTATTAATATTGTGCCCTATAGAAGCCCACTATTGTTATTTTTTCACCCTTAGATTATTATTGCTATGTCAGTTAGGATTATATTCTGGCCCATTAGACTCTTATATATTGAAAGGGGGTTTTTTAATTTTATCATCCAAGAATTTTTTATTTGTGTAATGTAAAAGATGTTTCCTCCTCGAAGATATTGGTTTATAAGGATTTGATCTCTCTTTTGTTCTATTTTGTGAGCTAGTTTCATAACATTTAGTATGAGAGCTTTGGATTTTATGGTTTCGCTGCTTCGAATAAGTCATCGTGGAATTTTCACTATAAAATTTTTTCTGTGAAGGTTCAGAAGCTAAAATAAAAACCCATTTGTGAATAAATCTAGAGGAACTTCGTGTAAAAATTTTAGATCTTGGTTCACAATATTTTCGGCGATATGATCCATTAAAGTTAGGGTTTTTGCACGCTGCTGAATTTCATCTCAAAGAGGTGACCTTGGGAAAATAGTGATAACTCTCTCTTTGAGCATCAGATTGGAATTATGTAAGATGTGACCAACATTTCACTGATTGGAGTTTCTTGTGTATTCATTTCAAAACCAAAACATGATACAGTGACAAGTGACACGCCATACAATTATGCGCTATCGAACCACTTCGTAATTAGGTTATTGTGGGAGGTTGGGCATAACTTTTCCTTGAAGAATCAAAATCAGGTATGACCTATCGCATTGGAAATATGACTTAGAGGAATACTGCAGGTTTGAAGATAAAATTTTTGGGATCCGAAATCACAAATATACAACAAGAACAATATCGAGCTCCTCAAAAGCAAGAAAACGTTGTGTATCATTTTATTTAAATTACATAACATTTGTTTGAAAAATAAATTTGAAGTTATTACAAAGGGATATTGAATCATATATATCAGTATTGAGTTCCATAATTCCTCCCAAAAATAATTCCACACCAATTAAGCCCTCGGAAAACTCTACTATGACGCATGAAGAGGAACAATTGCAGTATGATATATCAAAATTACGGTCCCAAATGCAACAAATTTAGATCCCAAAAAGAGAAACCAAAGATGACATAGATGGCTTAAAATTAGACATGGGGGCTAAGGTTGATGGTTTTAAAAATGAAATGAAATCTAATATGGATGGCCAAGAAGTCGCATATCACATCGAGCATCAACAATAAGTTCTCCAACTCTTATAGGATAACCTAAATTTGGTGTAGAATTGAATGAAACAACAGGAAGATCAACATCGCAGTGAAATAAGTTTTGATTTAGGTGTTGTAAAATTCCCCTGAAGAAAACCAATGCCACTCAAGCAAGCTAAGAAGTATAATAAAATATTGCGAAAGTACTATCGTCCTTACAAGGTGCTGTAAAATATTGGTACTATGGAATACAAATTGGAGCTTCCTGCATCTTCCTGAGTGCAATGAGGTTTTCAATGTTTCATGCTTAAATAAGGTTATATCTGACAAAATCTCAGTTTAAACAATATGTCAAAAACTTGAGGAGGATGGAAAAATCATATTGGAACCTTTACTAGTCACAGAAACAACTACTTGACAACTACAAAATTGATCAATTTCATACTATCTGGGCAAGTGGAACAACTTACCTGCTAAATATTCCACATGGGAGGATGCAAATTTTATACAGAAAAATCCATAAATAATCAAGCGTTGAGGACAACACTTGTTTGAAGGAGAGGGGAATGTTCCCTATAATACAAGTGTATCCCCTTATTTTTACTCTTAGTATAACCCCCTTATTGTTATCGTTGTGCCCATGTAGTCCCAACATTGTTATTATTGTGCCCCATAGAAGCCCACTATTGTTATTTTTTTGCCCTTACGTTGTTATTGTTACGTCAACGAGTACTATATTGTGATCCATTGGACTCCTATATATAGAAAGGAGATTTATTCATTTTTATCGTCCAAGAATTGTTCATTTATGTAATGCAAAGAAGGTTTCCCCCTCGAAGAGGCTGATTTCTAAGGCATTGATCACTATTTTCCTCTATTTTGTGAGATGGTTTCATAACAGTAGCATATTGCTAAACACGCAATATTTTTTACATAAGGTTTTAATGAGCCCAAAAAACAAGGTAAAAGGATGCTCAATACCCTTCATTGTTTATTGAGCATGAGAATGGTACAACAAAATCTCAACTTTGAGAAACAAGTGGTATAAAGGATAGAAACTTATTTTTATTTGAAAGAATCACCCGAAGTAGAGAGAAGTAATGAGGTTGGAAATGAGAACCATTCATTGTAGAGATCCCTCTAGGAAGGATAAACACACGAAGTGAATGCTCGCAAGAAGACTAAGGGAACTATGATAAAAAAATATGAAAATTAGAATATAGAAAATTGACATGCATAAAATTCATCAAAATGTAGAAAGTGGTGATGGAATCCTCTATAGGTATAACTAAAATGTTAAAGAGGAAGACGTGAGGCTTACATTCAAATTCATGGCAAGTAAAAGCGAGGGGTTCCAGAGTGATAATAAAATGCAACATGGACACCAACATTGCGAAGAGCTACTAAACTAGAGGATTCCTATGAAGCAAATCTCTACTACATATATAATCTATGATGTCAAAATACAAAATTGTTAATTTCATGACCTAACGGGATTAGACCTAAGGTGTAATGAATATGGGCATGATTTCTAATGATGAAATAGAAGTGGTAGTGAAAGACTTACCCCAATATGCTAGGTTCAAGAAAAAATTATAATTTAGTTCTATATGTTATAATGGATGTTAATTTTGAAAAAAACAATGTAAACTTTGAAACGAGAACGAAAATGATTACCCACCTTTTTTAGGGAGCAAAAAATGGTCTCATTTTGAAAAGTGTTTATTAAGAATACTCTTAATTTTTTTAAGAATGTTTTTTACAAATTAAATTTTCTTATTTATGAAGTATAGAAAATATTTTTAAAATGTTAGTTTTTTTATGTTGATTTTTAAAATTGATCATGCCATCATCATCCCCTTTCTTTAGAAGACTTATTTTTGACTTAAAATTATCTGTCACGTCTCCCAAACCCATTTTTTTTTTTCATTTTCATAACAGGTCTATATACACCCCGATTGGGGAAAGACAATTGAACCTGTGATGAGTGCTACCCATATAACCTAACTCACATTTATTCTCCGCTTTATGCGTGGATAACAGTTATAGTTTTTATACTGAATTAGTTACAAGTGCAGACTGTTCTCCGGGGTTTAAATTCTTTTCAGTACTTATAACCAGCCATGGAATACAAGAATTTCCATGAGAATTTTTGGGCTTGACCTCCCCTTATAGAATTGTATACTTATGTATCTATATATATTACTTTATATTTCTCAGGTTTTTTGTTCAGAGTTGTGTCCCACTCTAGATGATCACTAGGCCCTTACTCAAACTTCCCAGTTTGCAGGCCTGATAACATTTTCAATATTTTAAAGTTTCAGCATCGAGGTATAAATGTATGCCTCCTCGCATACATCTATCTTTACGCAGTTAACCACCATTGCTCCAACTACTTTCCCAGTAGTTTCTATGGACGGTAAACAGATGCTCTGTTCATGGTATTTTTACACATGCTTACAATCTTCTCTGACACAAATTTTTGTCACACAATAGATTTTGCAATAGGCTTTTCCCCCCTTATTTTCCTGTTATAACCATTCAACCTGTGTGACACTATGGTACAGATTCAATTGTTCCATGGAAAAACGAGGAAACAAATCCTCTTGCTTCACTCAAATGGAGGTAGAGAATACTGAACTGGATAGTTTAGAATCCCTAGTGTTAGATTCTCGTACTTAGTTAGGATTCAAATTCTACTTCCATATGTGTACAATTACATTTAACAGAATATTGTAAATTCTAAATTTTACAATTCTTTCCATTGTAACACAACTGAGGGTTGTTGTTCCCTACTTTCTGTTATTGATTACAGTTAATTCTGGGCCATCATTATTGTTATGATAGATTTAGTTATTTGGCACTTGCTGTTCATGGGTACTGTTTGGTTACCATTTTCTGGTTATAGACACAAAAATTAAATATTTCCTTAAAAGATAGCAAGCTATACCTCTACATGGTTATCAGATTTGCTGTGCAATTGATCTGTCATATCTAACCTCATTACTACCAGATACTCATCTATACAAACCATTTGTCTCTGATATCACTAGCTTTGGTTTGCCGTTACATGAACTACTTAACAAATAAATCAATCTAACAATCGCATAATGCATCATAGCATGACAATTCATAACAAGCATAATGAACCATGACATCACAATTCATAAACTGCATAATGAACCATAACAGCAAAATTTCATAAACCATGGACATGTTTAATTTCTGTTACGTAAATTCCTAATCTATGCACACCACTACTATGACCACCCACTCCAACCTTAGAGTTCGTTTGTTCTGCATCCACCCCAACAGATCCTCCAAGAAATCGTACTAACCCAACTGCTCGTATGTACCTTATTAGTCGTGCTTTCCCCAAAGCCCTGCTTTCCACCCCGCGTCCTGCACTCTCAGGATGCTTATTCTCGTTTAGCCTAGGCTTCCCATTTTTCAGACTCTAAAAGTCGCTTTTAAGCTTTTCCTCAGCTTTTCCAGCTTTTTCTCACCTCTTCCCCACTACTCCTCTTCATTGGGGAAATTTAGATTTTTCCTCAAAAATCTAAATTAGAAATAATTTCTTTCAAGGATTTTTGAAAGATTCGGGGAAAGTCTTTTTTCCTTTTCCATTACCTCATGGATTAGGCATGTGATCTCACTTTCTCATCTGGTCATAGTGCATGCACAATATTTTATTTATTTTTCATAATTAAGTAGTTAACCATATCCACATAATAATTATCCATTGGGGTGCACTCCCCTATGGATGTATGTTCAAATGTCTACTTTGAAAAGCATAGAACTTGGGGGTGTTACATATTCCCCCTCTGAAAGTAAACACCGTCCTCAGTGTTCACAACTATCTACTTAGTTTATTTTGAACATAATTATGAAAGCTGTTCCATCATCTTAGCTTCTCTGTTCCATGTAGCTTTTCAGCAGTAAAGTGCTCCACTGCACCTTTAATCTAGCTACTGTTCGTTTTCGCAATTCAATTCCTTCTCGCTTTCATCTTTAAAGCGACTCTGGAAGGAAATTCCTCTTCTGGTTCCACCTGGACCACATTTCAAATCAATCATGTGAGAAGCATCATGTAAAAATTAAAATTTTTTTTTTCAACATAGAACATATCAGGAATTTTACTATGCAAGGATAAGGCTAATTTATAATCCATTAGTTTCCCCCCTTTCCAACACATTCCTCGGTGTTACACTTTAACGTTGAATTTTTCAATTTTGACCAAGATTTCTTCTTTGTTTTTGCTTTGTTTCCAGCAGAGTACTCTCCTGCTTTATGCAGTTGCTTTTCTTTCTACTTCTTTGCAAGAAGTCTGTCTAGAAATATTTTATTCTGTTTTCCCTATCCACAATTCATACCAATGTAAGAAATGTCAGGTACATACAATTGACCATCCGCAACAACATTCTGCATTTCAATAACTTAAGAATTTCAGTTATTAGTCAAACCGTTCAGGTTCATAATAGTTTAGTGCACTTTTAGTACACTACTTATCCTTTCTTGTTTCTTTAGTGAGGTTTTTTCCTCCCTCAACTTGGTCCAATTCAGCTTTTCTGGAGTTTCTAGGTGATTTATCTTCACCTTTTTCCTTCTTGTTTCCAGAGTGTACAATTTCCTGTTACACACTTGGCTAAACAATTTGACAATTTTTCATTAGTACTCATAAATGAATGAAAACAATTGTACTATATGCATGATTATGCTTACCCTTTTTCATTTCATCGCTGTACTTCCAGTACCTTCTCTTTTTTTTTCTTTTCTTAGCTGTATGATTTCACACTATTTCCCCCTATCTTTGAATTTAAGACTCAGGAAAATTACATAAAATTTACACCAACAACATTTTATAGTGTGAATGCATGTAATTACTATCATTCGTCCCATTCACAAGTATTACTACTTGATAATGTCAAAATAAAATTTGACACAATTTTCCCCTTTTCAAAGAATTACCACAATTTATACATTTAAAAAAAAAAAAAACATTTCCTCACATTCTACTGGGACCACTTATTCTACCACCATAGTATTTATTACTCCCTTAACCATAATTAGAGCAATAATATTCAGCCATATGATAAGATATGTCCTTTCCTTGTACTTGCAGCTTTTAAGGTGAATTCACTTTTAATAATCCCCAGTGAATTATTTTTTTCTCCTTTAATTCCGTGGGTATAAATTTTGAGAAATAACTTAACAATATATTCATACCACTCAACAAGGTTAACATTATAACATATAACCAGATCGCCTATATTTATAATGTTACTTGTAGATTTTAACTTATGTCCCACGTGTAATTTTGTTTCTTTTTAATTTATCCTCAATTCCACCACATTGTATATATATTCCAATAAAGTGAAACATATAAAATTTTCTTTATAAAGTTCCTTGTTATATGAACCATTATATTCCATATCTTTAAATCCTCCACTCTGTTTCATATATATCTAGTACCACTTTATATATATATAATCCACAATATATATATAATATAAATTCCATCATATATATATATAATCCACCATATATAAATACAATCCACCACATATATATAAAATCCACCGCATATATATATCCACCAGACATATATATACTATATATAATCCAAAGAGTTTAAGTAATACTCCTTAGATTTTTTTTTCTTATTTAATGTACTATACCTTCGTACCAACTTACAATTTTCCTTTGTGATGGACTTATAAAGTTTTAATTTGAACCAATATAAGGAAAATTTAGATGGTTTCAGCTATTGTTATGTCCATAATTTATAATAGAATTCATCTCTATTATTTCCAGCCAAGTAAGCGAATACCTAAACTTACAGAATTTTCTATTTGGGGATAAATATATATGTATGGGCTATTGTATACACCTCTATATACATGTCTTATATATATGGGCTATTGGAGGAGAATTTAATGCTTATAGACAGGGATAATGGGAAAGAAAACATGAATATGTCACATCGGTGATAAGTGATTAGAATTCCTCTTGTTACCTCTTGTTTTGTAACGCCTCCCGTTAAGAGAAATTTTTTTTTTTCTTCTATAACATAAGGTCTTGTTAATAATATCCACTATGGCTTATGGAAAATTTCCCTTGAATACCTTAACCCATTATATCCATATATCCATATATCCATATTTACCTTATATCCATATATCCATATATCCCTATATGCCTTACTGGTTTTATATGTGTTTCAAATTAATATATATACTACCTGTATATAGCGCCTTGGCAATCATCATTTGATGATATATCTATAGCTAATATAATCATATACATATATATATTTCCAACTAACCATTAGATAATATATATATATAGCTAATATGTTTGTTTATATCATATATATACATCCAACTAACCACTTGATTAAACTTGATATATATATAAAATCAAAAGTTCCCATAAGTACATATATGGCCTATGTGATTATAGACCCATTCGTTCCATGAGAAAATGAGTATATACATATTATAAGTATATGACATATCTTTATTCCAAACCTTCAATATACTTCGTCTTATATATATATATTATATATATATGTTTAATATTTAATACCAACCAACATTTACTATTCAAGATTGAATGTTTAATATGTGAGAGGGTATGTATTAACTTAATGGGCACATCATTATAACCATGGAGCACCTCTTCGCATAGTTAGAAGTCCCGACCTTTTTGTTAATATTTACATGACGTGCTACCATATACATGGTACTCAGAGGTTGGCATTATCTCCTTTAATAATTACAATTTGACCTTTCACGTATACCACGGCTACGTGTAATGATTCCGGTGGTAGGTTGACTAGGTTGTATAGCGGTTAAGTGTGCCGAGTTCAATCCTCGCAGTTTCCATTGACGCGATTTATGGAGGGTAACCCTGGTGTTAGAGCTTCCGGTGGTATGAGTAAACCGGTTTTTCCACTTGGCCGGTTTTATAATACTACATCCGCCTGTCACCGCGCGGTCCCAAAACCACAAGCTGCGCCCCATCCCATCTGTAGCCCTGTGCTCGCACATGATATGATTTCGGTGTCGAGTGTTTGTACAGATGACAGGTTCGTCGGCGGCCACCAGCTTCTGGCTGAGTGACAACTCGTTCCACTTTTCACAACTACTCCGGTACTGGAAGTGCGTTTCACTAACAGCTCGACAGGGGAGGTTGAAAGGGGGTCTGTTCGATGAGCAACATCGCATGATTTCTCCTGCAGCCCGCCTCCCCAGTACTATGTACAGGCTTAAAATAATATTTAAGTGATCAGAGGGTACTGAAATTTCAGCTCAGCATGGATCTGCTGAAATCCTCTTTCAGATTTCGTAACAGGCCGAGCTCACTGGAAGGTACCCGGGTAAATCCACGAACCGGATTGTCTCAGTACTTTTAGCAGTCGTGTTTTAGGGTTTGGCGATCCTTATTAACCTCGCTCTCTCTCGGTCTGATCTCATTCGTATTCGTCTCCTTTCGGTCATTATTTCAGAGCTTGCTGAGTTAAAGGCTTCTGGTTTTGTATCGCTGATTCTCACTCTCCAGCCCATCTTCCTTCCTGGCTACTCATGGATATTCAACTAATTTTTGATTTCATGCAACGTTGAACGTGTTATTTTCCATCTTACTGCCTTATGCTAGCCAGGCTTTCGACGCTCATACTGTTTGTTTCTTGGAACCATTGCAGTTCTCAGGTTGTTCATGAAGGTGTCCGAGCTTAACTCTGGCGACGGAAGACGGGTGAGTTTTCCATGGAACGATTTGGACGTGGCTACCGCGGCCTACTCCCATACGGTTGCCTTTCTATTCTTGGCCATTTTTTGGCTTCGGCCTTGGGGAGGTTTGCAGAAAACGTTTTCGACCATTTTCTTTTGTCTAACACTGCGCCCCAGTCCATATTTGTCTGACTTTTGTTTATCTAGTTCTCAGCCGGTATGTTTTGGGACGTCTGAAGAAACTGGGTTTTCATGGCAGGTTTCTTGTTACACGTTTTGTTAACTATTTATCTCTCAGCGTCAAAGCCCAGTGAATTTATTTTATTTCTATTTTTCAGTTTCATGCTAATAGCAGAATGCGGGATCTAACTCTCTGTATTCGAACACGATTAAATCTGTGCTAAGATAAAGTAATAATGACATCGTTCGGGCGGCAGAGGTGAGGTTTACTCTCTGGCTCTTGTAACATGGTAATTTTCCCTATAACTAGAAATCTCCACTCGGTCTCTTAATACGTTTGATTTAAAACTGTGGAGGTTTAAATGCTAGGGCGTAATGATTAGGGTTAACGCTGTTGTTTTCCGCCTTGTTTTAGCATTCGGCCTGTCAACCCTATTTATTTTACCTTTAACTTTAACAGTTATCCATGGCGCCGTGAGGTATCGGTGTTGCTAACATGTAATGGTTTCGTTGATTATGGTGTCAGTACAGAGTCGTTTCATTTATCAACCATTCGGTTTTATAAGTGGACCACGCCTTCGTTCCAACAGTGACAATGATAACTTATATATTTTCTTGCTTTCATTTCGATAACTACTTCCTTTGTAATTACATGATCCGATATATATATTTCATAATTATATCTCTGCGTAGCACGCGTATTGGAAAGTATATAGGTTATGTGTATAACGCGCCAGTGACATATAATTTTCGGGTAGATCTGTTTATACATATATGGCGCATTTAGGGTCGCACTAACAGATACCTAAATGTGAAATGTTCTATACTTGTTAGTACATATAGCTATACACTTTTGGTCTTAAATGCATATGTATCGATTTTTTCATTTTTCTATTGATGATATGCCTTGAGCATAAATTTTCTCCCTTACCCTTACCTCGTGTCAAATTTTAGAGAGGAAGTGAATACACATAATACTGTATACGGTGCTATGAGAATTTTAACCCTTGTATAATGTAAAGTTTACTTTATGGTTTCATAAGAGTCAACTACATATTCTAGCTTTCTTGCTTGTAACCCTTATTTTTACTATTAAAGTATACCTATAGGTGTTCAAGGGTGCTCGACTAAAGAACCCTAATTATAATGTAAATTTCTTTGCTATGTTCCAGGTCTCCTTTTTTTTTCACCTTTATAATGGTATAATGTTCCTATAGAATGGAATTTAGATTTTTTTTTTTTCTAGCATCATTATAAATATTAAAGTACTCATATATGAAATTTATGATGTTAGAAATGTTAAAATGATCACCTCTGAAATTTACATCCTAGTATATTTCTCTCTTCCTTTCAGCTACATACCATATATACTTCAGTGTTCCTATAATGTTTCTCTAGCATACACATAGGAATATCATATCATTTTTTTTTTCTATAGGGAACATAATGGAAATTAATTCATATGTAGAGGTCAAGTAACTCCAGATCTAAACCGACCTTGGTTTAGAGTTTCTGGAGTTTCTACTCTATAGACTTCTAGTCTACAACTAAACAGTATCTGAAAGGTGAAGGCCTGATGATGGGTTCTGTTAAATGTAGTACCCAAAATCAAACATCCAGATTATATTAAATGTTTATATGTAACTAATTCATACCATAGAACATCTGAATGAACAGAAAATTTTCAGGAACATACCACTATCTTATCTCTAGAAGTTCCCTTTTCTATGTATCTAGGGAATAAATATAAATTCATTTTTCTCTTGTTTTTCATCACAGTAAGGAATACTTAGTTTAGCAGTTTTTAGAATGGAAAACCTCCTATCCCCCTTGTAGTCTTTGCTCGACATCTGCATGTTCCTGGTAGTACCATTTTCCCCTTTCTTTTCCATTAACTTCAGCATTTATCCTTTCTACTGTATTTAGATGATTTCAGTATCTTCACTTTATGAACGCTGAAATTTCATAACTATGATAGTAGAACAATAGCTGAATATGTCATTATAAACTTTTTTTTCATACTCTATTATTTTACATAGAAATGCTATTTTTCTGAGAGATATCGGTTTCCAGTTGTAAACCTATTATAGGTTTAACCATTCTGGTATATGAGCCTCCTCATATTACTCCCATATCAATGTTTCTACTTCCTCACCATCTGTTACATGTATACTTGAAAGTATATCCAAGATATTTGTATACTTGAAGAAATATTTTTAATATTCATAAAAATTTATAACAGTTAACCATTTCTTTGTGAGCACATATCTTGCCCAATTTTTGAACTTTAGCTCCGATACCATTTTTCACGTCTCCCAAACCCATTTTTTTTTTTTCATTTTCATAACAGGTCTACATACACCCCGATTGGGGAAAGACAATTGAACCTGTGATGAGTGCTACCCATATAACCTAACTCACATATATTCTCCGCTTTATGCCTCGATAATAGTTATAGTTTTTATACTGAATTAGTTACAAGTGCAGACTGTTCTCCGGGGTTTAGATTCTTTTCAGTACTTATAACCAGCCATGGAATACAAGAATTTCCATGAGAATTTTTGGGCTTGACCTCCCCTTATAGACTTGTATACTTATGTATCTATATATATTACTTTATATTTCTCAGGTTTTCTGTTCAGAGTTGTGTACCACTCTAGATGATCACTAGGCCCTTACTCAAACTTCCCAGTTTGCAGGCCTGATAACATTTTCAATATTTTAAAGTTTCAGCATCGAGGTATAAATGTATGCCTCCTCGCATACATCTATCTTTACGCAGTTAACCACCATTTCTCCAACTACTTTCCCAGTAGTTTCTATGGACGGTAAACATATGCTCTGTTCATGGTATTTTTACACATGCTTACAATCTTCTCTGACACAAACTTTTGTCACACAATAGATTTTGCAATAGGCTTTTCCCCCCTTATTTTCCTGTTATAACCATTCCACCTGTGTGACACTATGGTACAGATTCAATTATTCCATGGAAAAACGAAGAAACAGATCCTCTTGCTTCACTCAAATGGAGGTAGAGAATACTGAACTGGATAGTTTAGAATCCCTAGTGTTAGATTCTCGTACTTAGTTAGGATTCCACTTCTACTTCCATATGTGTACAATTACATTTAACAGAATATTGTAAATTCTAAATTTTACAATTCTTTCCATTGTAACACAGCTGAGGGTTGTTGTTCCCTACTTTCTGTTATTGATTACAGTTAATTCTGGGCCATCAGTATTGTTATGATAGATCTAGTTATTTGGCACTTGCTATTCATGGGTACTGTTTGGTTACCATTTTCTGGTTATACACACAGAAATTAAATATTTCCTTAAAAGATAGCAAGCTATACCTCTACATGGTTATCATATTTGCTGTGCAATTGATCTGTCATCTCTAACCTCATTACTACCAGATACTCATCTATACAAACCATTTGTCTCTGATATCACTAGCTTTGGTTTGCCGTTACATGAACTACTTAACAAATAAATCAATCTAACAATCGCATAATGCATCATAGCATGACAATTCATAACAAGCATAATGAACCATGACATCACAATTCATAAACTGCATAATGAACCATAACAACAAAATTTCATAAACCATGGACATGTTTAATTCAACTTACAGAAATCTCCCAATTTATGCATGCACACCACTACTATGACCAGTCCACCCAACCTTAGAGTTCGTTTATCTCCAGAACTCACCCCCGAGCTGAGATCCTCCCAGAACAAACTAACCTCAATCTGTTCTGGAGTAGCTTATTTAAGCTATGCTTTCCCCAAAGCCTGTTTCCAATTCTGCGTCCAGAATTTCAGGATGCTTTATTCCTGTTTAGCCTAGGCTTCCCATTTTGGGACTCTTTAAAGCTGCTTTAAGATTTTCCTCAGCTTTTCCAGCGTTTTCTCACCTCTTTCCAACTACTCCTCTTCATTGGGGAAATTTAGATTTTTCCTCAAAAATCTAAATTAGAAATAATTTATTTCAAGGATTTTTGAAAGATTTGGGGAAAGTCTTTTTTCCTTTTCCATTACCTCATGGATTAGGCATTTGATCTCACTTTCTCATCTGGTCATAGTGCATGCACAATATTTTATTTATTTTTCATAATTAAGTAGTTAACCATATCCACATAATAATTATCCATTGGGGTCCACTCCCCTATGGATGTATGTTCAAATGTCTACTTTTAAAAGCATAGAACTTGGGGGTGTTACATTATCTAACTATTAAATGCTAATAATTATTTTCTAAATTTAACAATTTTTTAGGTACTCGTCTTTTTCCTCTTCACTTACATATTTTTTAAGTGTTCTTCAGGTTTTTTTTCTTTTAATGTTAATTTTTTTGTAGTGAGATATTTCATTTTTTGCAGTGTCAAAAAAAAAAAAAGGTTAAATTTATAAAATGTCAATCTTCTATCTAATATTATATTGTTAAATAATGTTTCATTGCACATGAAATAATTGTCTCTAAAAAGGAAATAATTTTGAACAATTTACATTAAAAAAAACACATTTTGAATATAGAAATAACTGAAAAAAATACACATTTTGAGTCTTTTTTGCTAAAAGTGACATGTCAAATAAACCATTTTTGTAGGAGAAAATTAACAAAAAAAAGTATAAAAATTAGCAATTTTTGTGAATTTTATGTCAAAAGTTAATAATAATTACATTTTTTTTCAAAACTTACATGATTCACATAAAAATGAAGTGAAAATCACATTATACAAATACTAAACATATAATAACAACAATTAAATATTTATTTCTTCTTATAAAATGTCAAAGTAAAAAAAAATACAAGTATAACTTATTAATAGTTACAAAAAATGAGCTTCATTTGGAAGCTTAACTTAACCAGTAAACAATAATATCATGTAACCCAAATTCTTCATCTTCAAGAGTTTAATTATCATCCTCTTCCATAATATTTGATCATTTTCCTCTTCTGATGAAACTTTGATGTCTCCGAATCTCCCAAAGTATGCCTTTCCAATCATTCCATCTAATGGTGGTTAAGGTTCCTTTGATTTTTTTTCCACACTACATTCATTAAAATCACATTTTCTCAAACAAAATTTTTTCATTGCATATCGAAGAAATTCAAGAGCATTTATTTTGTTGAATAAATTTTCATTTTACTGGGTCTTTTTCAATGGAAATGCAATTTCTTTCTTTTTGTAAGCAACATGCTAGTGTTATACCTAATCATCAAGTACAAAAGAAAAAAAATTAGTAAATTAGTATAAACACAAAAATTTGAAAAAAAAAGTAGTGAAATTCATTCTTATATAATAAAATTTACCAGAGCCTGAAAAACAAATCCAAAACCCAATCTCCTTCATTTGAGCATAAAACTAAAAGATAGTTAATCAATGAATGTGGTTTTTGACATCTGTTAAATATATCTCCTTTTACTTCTTTATCTTCATATGTTAGTTTTTTTACAACAACATCATGGAACGGTACTTGGCTATGATTTTTTCCATCCACTTGATTGAAAAGAATCGGATTATAACTATTATCCTTTGTAAAATTTTCAACATGAATGATCTCACAGTCACTTATAATTGGTTGATTTCTACCGCAAATAGGATTTGGCTTTAGCATGTAACATGAAAAAGTAAAAGTTCAATTAACTTGAACATAAATGTTTTTTTTAACGTTAATCAAACGTTTAATTTCAATGTTTTACCATGTAAGTTGCATCTTTGAAATTGATTTTCCCTTGAAGCTTGATAATAACACCCTGAATTGTGTGTCTGAATGAAATGTTAGAAATCTCCAAAATGGTGATATTGTGACTTTTATAAATCTCGCAACCACTTACTAAATTCTTGATAAGTATAAGGATCACTATCATATTCAATGTTTGGGATATTGAAACCATGAGGAATAGCTGCAATAACTAGGGAATAATCCCTTTTAGGTATGAGTTTTGCAATGTTTTCGCAATCACCTAATATTATTTGATATTGTATAGTGTGGAGAACATTCAAAATTAAATGATTAATATTATTATCAAGTTAAACATCACTAAGATGTTGTTTTCTCATCCTTTTCATTTTACTTTTCTCAATAAAGCTTGTGAAACTATCTGGTGCTTCATTTGCATCCTTCTTCATGTTTAATAAAATAAAATATATATATATATATATATATATAAGTTATAAATTTAAAAGAATATACATATGAATACAAATGAATATATGAATGAACATAGCTTTTTAAATACAAGATAAAAATATTTTAGCATTGATGTAGAACTTGAACCTGGGTAGTTTTGTGCAACATCATCCCAACTATATTCATTAAACAAATTAACCATTTGTTCTAGTATTCTCATATAAACCTTGTGACTAAATAAATAAAGTAAGAAATTATAATAGAGTGATATTTATAAAAAATTAGACCAACAACAATATATTATATTTACAAAAACTGATAATCCAAAAATAAGTAAAAATAACAAACTTACTTTAGAAATTCCTCAGACATTTCCTCCATTGATAATTCTCCTCAATTTACATGAGATAATATTGTTTTGAACAATTTTTTCATCCTTAACACCTTGCATTGATCTCCATTGTGTGATAGTCATATCATCTGGAAGGAGCTTCATTTTAGGACCTGATTTACTACTGGTACATATCAATGGTTTAGACTTTTTGACCTTCTGACGTTTGATGCCAACATTTTCCCACAACTCAAAAATCTAATCAGTCAATTCCCATATCTCTCCAGTTATAAATGCCAACTGGAAAATGTTATCCATACCTTTAAAAATTATTACTATTTTTCTATAAGGAATTTACAGAAATCCTATATTCGTGAACTGGTAACCAAATCCAAGTAGCTCAAGCATGAATATGGCCTTCAAAATTTATTTTAAGGATGAAAAATTATTTTGAATCTATAAAACCTGCAAAATAACTCACTTCAATCATTTAACTCAATCGTACAACAAGAAAAGCATCAATACTAGATACAGAAATATGAAAAATAAGAATAAGAGATAAGGTGAACTAGAAGTGAAAATAACATAAATAAAGTATGCAAGAGGAATTTGAGGCTCCTGGGATGGCCAAGCGCAAAGAGACTCCGAGTCTTATCAAAGAAACCAATATTTAGAATCTAAAAATGGCACGAATCTTCATTTTTTGAATCAATCCAAGTACATCCCTGCAAGAAATGAAAATGGAGTTTCTAAAAAACAATTTTTCTCCACAAGTAGACTAAAAAAGGCATTCCCCTAAACGAAAATTTGAATCAGTACTTATAAAAATTGATGAGGAAGCATTCTTATTGAAAGGGGGAAGCTTTCCCCTCCAAAATCCCTCAAATAGTGGAACTAGTTCCCAACACTAGGATTTTACATTAAATGAGATGGAACAAATTCCTCAAATTTCTCAATCATTGGAATTACAAAATCTCTCAATAGTTTCATTATATTTTGTTCATTTATTCTACAATATTGATCCTCCTATAGTAGGGATGAAGTCCCTAAATTAACTCCTTCTACAAATCTCCATAATGATCTAAAAATGATTGTTATTTAATGATTTTCTAATATCATTTTTAGAATTAGCATGAAAGTGCTTAGTTTTCCTATCATACAAGGTCTTATATAAGTGATTATGAGTGACAATTAATTAAACTTGGTGAGATTAAGTGTATTTCATGAACATAAAAGAATGGAAACTCAATGTTGAACAAGAACATAATAAAACATAGCAAGAAAAAATAATAGAGACAAATACAAAAGTTTTTGATGAAGGAGTTCACCCCTGTTGGGCTACATTTCCTTGGTCCAACTTCATAGTGTGGGCCTTTGTATTAACTTCATTTGTGAAAAAATGTTGATTACGATCTCCTGTTTCCTTTGCAACTTGCTCCAATGGCTCCAAAACATCAAAATCTACCAATAATCACTCTTCCTGAGACCATTTTGATCTAAAATAACCAAATTTATGGCAAAACCAAATTTTCCTAGTTTGTCTCCACTAAATCTAGATGTATGCTAGTTAATGCACTAAATATGGAAGTCCGCTGAATCTGGCATGTCCATCAAAGGTGTTGCCAAGATCAGTATGAGATTAATGTTAAGATAAGCATGTGTTCAAGTGTGGTTAAGGGTGTTTAGAGATAACCCGCACTTATCCATTAAACTTGTGTCATCGTGGGTTAACCATGTATTATTGTATTAAACACGGCTTAGTGCATTTAAATCTCCACATGTCACATTGTAGTCATTTATCTCTGATCGCAAATCACGACGTAGTCACTTATCTTAGATCGTAGGGTAGTCACTTATCACACATCGCAGATCACAACACAGTCACTTATAGCAGATGATAGATCGCAACCTTGTTATAAATCATTCTATGTCACCTACTCGGTCTTGCGATTTTGATACCCGGGTGTGATATCTCACATCATAATCTACCACCTTTTTAAATCTTTATCTTGCCTTCCTTATCTTTCGATTTCCATACGCCGATGCGATTGGTAGGACCCACCTTATCGCCACGTCACTTACCGTGCAATTGCAAATGGAAAATCATTTGTTTTTTCCTTATGTCCTCCACTCATAGGTTAGTGATGTGAGATAAAACTTATGATATAGGAGAATAATTCAAATTCCCCGAACAACATTGGCGAATATGGAGATGACACGTGTCACAGTCTCGCTAGCTAAAAAACTGGAGAATTGTAACAACTCTACTTATCTAAAATTTTTTTTTTCTATTTATATCATTAATGTTAATTTTTTGTCATTGAATTTACTTATTTTCGTCATATTACGATGTTTCAACACATGTGTACTTTGTGTCGTTGAAAAATTCTCTAATGACATAATTGTTTGTAATTATAATAAAAATCCATTGTCAATGATCGTTAGACTAGCCTTCAATGATTCCCTAATTTCTCTTTTAATATTGACTGCATTTTGTGACATCTCTTGACTATACACACTTCTGTTATAATAGTAAATTATCTTACAATTCGTTTACATCTTAATAATATTATGCCTTTACTAGCATTTTCATTAAGATAATAACTTTAATGACTATCATACTAAAGCTATCTATTAGAATATTAGAATATATACTCTACATTTTAACATTATATTCCACACTCTTATTCATAGAAAACTCTTTTAACTCTTGAATATAACTTTGAAGATTGATAGAACGAGGGTTTTTATCCATGTGTAAACATAATACTTAGTCCACAAATAATTACTTTACCCTTAACTATTTCGATGGTGTATGGGCTTTGTTGATAATTTATATCCAACAAATTCCGATTAACTACGATTACTACTCACTAGAATTTCATTCGAGTTAATCCTTTGATGTATGAAGGTGAGCACTTTCATAATGTTAGAATAATATATGTCAAACGATACACCTATACTCCCACTTGCATTTTCACATTAACCATTTTTTATTCCATATAAGATATCACATTCGTTCAATTCCCTTTTATGATATTACATTGGGTTGTTACATGAGATTTTTCCAGGTATCAATTAATTGAAACAATATTTTAATATGCTCATCTATGGTTACCATATGTTATGGAAAAAATTGATAATCCGTATTTGGAGCATATCGTATCCCAATCATAAGTTTTTGACAGTGTGTTACTGTTGTTCCTCTCATCAAGGTTATCAAGGTTTAATGTGTTTTACTCCATCAATTAAATCCATCACATGGCCTTGTTGACGTTTTCCAATTTATTTCACCATGGATAGATGCCCCGTTTACGGTGAGGATGAGGTTGTATCCTCTCCATCCATTTTATACGTTAGGTTTTCGATGCATTTTCATTCTTCAGATTTGCATTTTCATTTGTCAATGCCAGCAAGGCTTCGGCTCTGGCTCTCCACCCAGGCCCATATGAAAATTTTGCAGCCCTCTTTCCTTTGCTCACAGTGACATTTCACCTCAAGTAATTGATTTCTCTGTTCTGAATTTAATCGTGCGATTTGTGAAGTTTTTTTTTACCTCCATTCTCATTTTATTCTTCTGAAATAATTTTATTTTATTTTTGTGATGGAAGTTCCTTTTTATGAAAGAGAATACAACCCTATTCACATTCTATGTTTCTTAGAAAGCTGAGGTAATTTCAATTTACAAATTCAAGTTAATTCATTGCTTTTATATGGGAGAGGTTGTCTCTAAATTTTATTTATATGGTTGTGGATTAGCTAATCAAACTGTGAAACCTAAATTCGTCACAAGACCGTGGTAACTCGGTTACGTAATTACCAAGCATGTAAATAGTTTCTTCCATTATTTTACGAATACTGTCTGTCTCTTATAATTATATCAATGGCAGAGACTAAATTGATTTAGTGTACTACTCCTCGATTCATTTTTATAATTTCCTTCTTCCATTGAGGAAGTTATTCAATTTACAAATTTTGTCATGAGAACACTTCTATGTGGTTTGAGATAGTTTCCTGCAAGAAATGTAAATGGAGTTTATAAACAACATGTTTTCTCCACAAGAAGACTAAAAAAGGCATGCCCCTAAACGCCAATTTGAAACAATACTTATAAAAATTGATGGGGAATCATTCTTCTTGAAAGGAGGAAGCTTTCCCCTCCAAAATCCATCAAATAGTGGAACTGGTTCCCAACACTAGGATTTTGCATTAAATGAGATTGAACACATTCCTCAATATTCTCAATCATTGGAATTACAAAATCTCTCAATAGTTTCATGATATTTTGTTCATTTATTCTGCAATATTGATCCTTCCATAGTAGGGATCAAGTCCCTAAATTAAATCCTTCTCTAAATCTCCATAATGATCTAAAATCGATTTTTAGTTAATTATTTGCTAATATTAGTTTTAGAATTAACATGAAAGTGCTTGGTTTACCTATCATACGAGGTCTTATGCAGGTGATTATGAGTGAGAATTCATTAAACTTGGTGAGATTAAGTGTATTTCATGAAATTAAAAGCATGCAAACTCAACGCTGAGCAAGAACATAATAAAACATAGCAAGAAAAAATAATATACACAAATACAAAAGTTTTTGATGAAGGAGTTCACCCTTGTTGGGCTACATTTCCTTGGTCCAACTTCATAGTGTGGGCCTTTGTATTAAATTAATTTGTGAAAAAATGTTGATTACGATCTCTTGTTTCCTTTGCAACCTGCTTCGATGGCTCCAAAACATCAAAATATACCAATAATGACTCTTCTTGAGACCATTTTGGTCTAAAACAGCCAAATTTATGGCAAAACAAAATTTTCCTAGTTTTTCTCCACTAAATCTAGATGTCTGCTAGTTAATGCACTAAATATTGAAGTCCACTAAATTTGGCATGTCCATCAAAGATGATTCCAAGATAAGTATGCAATTAATGTTAAGATAAGCATGTGTTTAAGTGGGGTTAAGGGTGTTTAGCGCTAACTCGCACTTATCTGTTAAACTTGGGTCATCGTGGGTTAACCATGTATTGTAGTATTAAACACAGCTTAGTGCATTTAAATCTCTACATGTCACATCATAGTCACTTATCGCTGATCACAGATCACAATGTAGTCACTTATCACAAATTGTAGGGCAGTCACTTATCACAAATCGCAGATCCCAATGCAGTTACTTATCGCAAATCACAGATCGCAACCCTGTTATATATCATTCTATTTCACCTGCTCCATCTTGCGATTGTAATACCCTGGTGTATCACATCATAATTCTACCACCTTTTTAACGATTTATGTTGCCTTCTCTATCTTTCTATTTCCATACCCCGATGCAATTGATAGGACCCACCTTATCGCCATGTCACTTACCGCGCAATTGAACATCACAAATCATTTGTTTTTTCCTTATGTCCTCCACTCCTAAGCTACTGATGCAAGATCAAACTTATGATATAGGACAATAGTTAAACTTCCCCAAACAACATTGGCGAATGTGGAGATCACACTCATCACAGTGCCACTAGCTAAAAAACTGGAGAGTTGTAACAACTCTACTTATCCAAACTATTTTTTTCTTCTATTTATATCATTGATGTTATTTTGTTGTCATTGAGTTTACTTATTTTCGTCATATTACAATGTTTCAACACATGTATACTTTGTGTCGTTAAAAAATTCTCTAATGACATAATTGTTTGTAATTATAATAAAAATCTATTGCCAATGATCATCAGACCAGCCTTCAATGATTCCCTAATTTCTCTTTTAATATTGACTACCCTTTGTAAGATTTCTTCACTGTACACACTTCTGTTAGAATAGTCAATTATCTTACGATTCATTTACATCTTAATAATATTATGTCTTTATTAGAATTTTTATTAATATAATAACTTTAATGACTATCATACTAAAGCTATCTATTAGAATATTGGAATATATACTTTACATTCAAACATAATATTCCACACTCTTATTCATAGACAACTCTTTTAACTCTTGACTATAACTTCGAAGATTGATAGAATGAGGGTTTTTATCCATTTGTAAACCTAATACTTAGTCCATAGATAATTAATTTACCCTAAACTATTTCAATGGTGTATGGGCTTCGTTGATAATTTATATCCAAAAAATTCCCATTAACTACAATTACTACTCACTAGAATTTCATTCGAGTTAATCCTTTGATGTATGAAGGTGAGCACTTTCATAAGTTTAGAATAATATATGTCAAACGTTACACCTATACTCCCACTTGAATTTTCACATTAACCATTTTTTATACCATATAAGATATCACATACATTCAATTCCATTTTATAATATTACATTGGGTTGTTACATGAGAGTTTTCTAGGTATCAATTAATTTAAACGGTATTTTAATATGCTCAACTATGGTTACCATATGTTATGGCCAAAATTGATAATATGTATTTGGAGTATATCATATCCTCATCATAAATTTTTGACAGTGTGTTACTATTATCATGGTTTAATGCTTTATACTCTATTAAATGCATCACATGGCCTTGTTGATCTTTTTGAATTTCTTTCACCATGGATAGATGCCCTGTTTACGGTGAGGATGAGGTTGTATCCTCTCCCTCCATTTTCTACGTTAGGTTTTCGATGGATTTTCATTCTTCGGATTTTAATTTGTATTTTTCAATGCGAGCAAGGCTTTGACTCTGGTTCTCCACCAAGGCTTGTATGAAAATTTCGTAGCCCTCTTTGCTTTTCTCACGATAACATTTCACCTCTAGTAATTGATTTCTCTGTGTTGAATTTAATCATGTGATTTGTGAAGTTTTTGTTTATCTCCATTCTCATTTTATTCTTCTGAAATAATTTTATTTTATTTTTGTGATGGCAGTTCCTTTTTATGAAAGAGAATACAACCCTACTCGCATTCTATGGTTTTTAGAAGGCTGAGGTAATTTCGATTTACAAATTCCAGGTAATTCATCGATTTTATATGGGAGAGCCTCTCTCTAAATTTGATGTATATGATTGTGGATTAGTTAATAAAACTGTTAACCCTGAATTCATCACAAGACCAAGGTAACTCAGTTAATTAATTACCAGGTATGTAAATAGTTTCTTCCATTATTTTACAAATACTGTTTGTCTCTTATAATTATGTCAATGGTAGAGACTAAATTGATTTAGTGTATTTCTCCTCAATTCATTTTTATAATTTCGTTCTTTCGTTGAGGAAGTTATTCAATTTACAAATTTTGTTATGAGAACACTTCTCTGTGGTTTTTTTACGAGAACATCACTCATGACTCTCATGAAAGTAGCTGGAGCATTTGTTAGACCAAATGGCATAACTAACCACTCAAACAATCCTTCTCTAGTTTTGAAAGAAATTTTCCAAATGTCCTCTTCAGCTATTCTAACTATATGATAACCACTTCGCAAGTCTAACTTAGTGAAATAGATTGCATGCCTCAACTGATCTAGAAAATGACCAATGCATGGCAATGAGTAGCGGTTCTTTACCATAATTTTATTGAGTGCATAGAAATCGATGCACATGCGCCAAGTATCGTGCTTCTTTGGTACGAAAACAATTTGTGAGCCACATGGAAAAGTAGATGGGTATATGATACCTTTGTTCAACAATTCTTTAATTTTATTCTTGATTTCCAAACTCTCCATAATTGAAATGTGATACATACCAGTGTTTGGAAATGGAACATCCTACTGCCACTGAATCTAATGCTGAATTCCCCTCTTTGGTAGTAACCCGTTTATTTCTTGAAACATCTCGCCATGCTAACTAACCACATCAAACAAATCAGATTTCAATTTTTCATCACATCCTTCAAAAGATTCATATTCAACATCATCCTTTTTCTTGATGATGAGAAGCACAAATTTTTTACTTGAATTAACTAGCGTATTCATTTTCCCTGCATTAACTAAAGAAATATTCAGTTTCTTGTGATGATATCTCACAATATATTCCACCTCATCCTCAAGGAAATGATATTTAGTCTCATGTTGATAAAACATTGCATTCCTGTCATAAAAATATGGACTTCCCAAGATAATACTGGAAGTGTTAAGTGGAACCATATATTACTTGAATTCATTAACAAAGTTTGTGGTAATAGAAAATATAAATATGCATTTCCTTGGAACCTGTAAATTGGCATTCTTGACTATCCAACCCAGAGGGCATGGTTTATATGTGGTATAGTTTCAAGGTTAATATTTTTTACTAAGTCTTCTAAAATTAGGTTTTCTTTGACCCACTATCAAACAATGTATCAATATTTGTACGATTTGAAATTACTCGAACATGCAACAATTATATCCTTGCGTCTTCATTTGGACCGTTGTTGTGACTATTTTATGGACTAGTACTTTCTATGGCTTCCTTTCCTTTTTTAAGCATGGCTACAACTTGGTCTCATCTCCTAAATTGGATCCAAGATATTGTTGTGTGGTGGTAGTCATGTTTTTTTCCCTTTGTTATTTCGTTTCTTTGGCCTTAGTTTGAGATGTAGTTTCCAATAGTGGGCTTCATCATGCCCCTCTTTGGAACATTGTTTGCATGTAGTTTTCTCCCCTTATTTCTTGATGCTTGCATTCTTCTTTCCCTTCCATTTTCCTCCTTTCATTTTCCCCTTACCCTTGAATGGCTTCTTCTTACTACCCTCTTCCTGAATTTTCTTTCCCCTTGTTTCAAGATGTGTGGCTTTCACACATACTTCATATAAGTTGTTTTTGTTAAACGTAAGGATAGTATGTTTCAAGTAAGAATGTAAACCTCCAATATATTTCAAGAGTGTATCTTATGAATTTATGTTTACTCCTAAAAATAAATTCCTCTTTCTAAAATCCTACGTCTACTCTTGAATAGTTTTTCCTTTGAGTTGCCTAAAGTTTTTCTAACTCATTATTTATTTTTTCATATAGGCTAATGGATAAAAATATATGTTAATGGAAGAAATTAATACAACCCAAGAAATTGATATCTTGACATGAATTCACATTTCCTCCTGATTCTTTCCCTCCCACCAAACTAGTGTTGCTCCTTCTAGCCTTGATGAAGATAACTGGATATTTGTGTCATCCTCTTGTAGATTCTAAATTTTGCATTATAGTTCCAATTGACGGATCCAATTTTCTAAATTATCTGCATTTACCTCACCACTGTACATGGGAATGTCAAACTTGATGTCAAACTTGAGTGTGGAGTTTTTGAATGACTATGGGTGGTTTTTGTGGTGGATGTGGAAGATAAGTATGGTGATGAAGATGATGAGGATGAGGATGGTGGAGATGGATGTGGCTTTCATCCACTTCCTTTATAACTCTTCTCTTGATTCGTCTTGCCATCTAAATATCCTTCTCCATGTGGAGGCTTTGAACCTTTGCCTGCTCTTTATGCAGTGAATACATCAACCATGATTTTAAGCATTATTTGTATGTATTTGAAGTCTCTCTTAACATCCTCTTCTTTTTAATTTCCATGAGTCTCTTCAACTCCTGACATGATGTCTAAGGATTCAAACTCAACCTCTAACTCTTGTACATTTTCAATCACTTCAACTTCTTGTGTAATTTGTACCTCTTCAATATCAACTGCTGGAGATGGAACTTGAAGTTCCTCAAGTGCAGCTTCGAGTGGAAATCAGGTTAAATATGATTCTTTATCAACTCTCTTTGTCCTTATCCTAATCTCAAGACTAACAACCCATAACTTCCCTTCTCCTCTCTGCAACTTCAACCTTGTAAGCATCACAAAATTGCAACTATTAAAACCCGTCTTGCACAATTTCAAGCAAAGCAAGCAATAAACCTTTAGCGACCTTCTGCTATGATCCCAAATTAATCTAAAATTTATTATTAGTTAGTCTTGTGCTAATATCAATTTTAGAATTAACATGAAAGTGCTTTGGTTTTCCTATGATACAAGGGCTTATACAAGTGTTTATGGATGACAATTCATTAAACTTCGTGAGATTAAGTGTATTTATGAACTTAAAACCATGGAAACTCAATGCTGAACAATAACATAATAAAACACAAGAAGCACAAATAACAGAGATAAATACATAAGTTTTTGATGAAGGAGTTCACCCCTCGTGGGCTACATCTCCTTGGTCTTGCTTCATAGTGTGAGCTTTTGTATTAGCTTCAGTTGTGAAAAGTTATTGTTTACAGTCTCTTTTTTCCTTTGAAACCTACTCCAATGGCTCCAAAACATCAAAATATCACAAGAATGACTCTTCCTGGGACCATTTTGCTCGAAATTTACCAAATTTATGGAAAAACAAAATTTTACTATTTTTTCTCCACTAAATCTGGATTTTCACCAGTTAACCCACTAAATACAGAAGTTTGTTCAATCTGGAGGGTCTGCCAAAGGCACCTCCAAGATAAGTATGCAATTAATTTTAAGATAACCACGTGTTTAAATGCGGTTAAGCATTTTTAGCGCTAACCCACACTTATCAGTTAAACTTGGGTTATCGTGGGTTAACGAAGTATTATCGTATTAAACACGGCTTAAAGCATTTAAATCTCTGCAGATCGCATCACAGTCACTTATCACAGATCGCAGCACAATCACTTATCGTAGATCGTAGTGCAGTCACTTATTGCAGATCGTCTATCATATCGCAGTCACTTATCTTAGATCATAGATCGTAGCACAGTCACTTATCACGGATCACAGATCACAGCCCCACTATAAATCATTTTATGTTGCATTCTCCATCTTGCGGTTACGATAGCCCAATGCGATATATCGCATCACAATTCCCCCACCTTGTTAATGCTTTATGGTTCCTACTCTATCGTGCAATTGCAATACCCAATGTGATTGGTAGGACCCACCTTATTGCCATGTCACTTACCATGCAATCACAACTCACAAATAATTTATTTTTGCCTTATGTCCTCTGCTCCTAAACTACCGATGCAAGATCAAACTTAGGAAATAGGAGAAAAAATGAACTTCCCCAAGAAACATTGGTGAATGTGGAGATGAAACTTCTCATAGTGTCACGGGCTGAAAAATTGGAGAATATTCCATGAAGATTCTTCAGGTGCTGACTAGACAGGCAAGTCATCAGTCTGTCATTATTCTACACAATTTTTACCTGTTTGGGAAAAAAAACAATAAACCGTAACTCACTAATATGAACTCTAATTTTGATGAAACAAGTTGTGTTGGAATCTTGGTGACAATCTCTATCCAGGCTTTCTACTCTAATTAATTTCTTAGCACTTTCAATTTTTGGCTAAAAACTAAGCTCTTGATCACATAATCTCTCCAATATTCTCACAATATTCTTCAAAAAGAAATAATATTAGGAAAAAATTTTCAATTATCTCTAAACCTTCCTAATAAAATATTAACTCTTAACAAATATTATTAGGTGTATAAGGAGAGATTTAATATAGTACTTATGTGCCTAAGAAATTCTTAATGGGCCTTAATTTATGTCTAATTTAAAGGCCCATCAATCAACACCAGTTTTCATGTCAAGGTGGTATCATACTTCATAACCACTGCACTCTGTCAAAATTAGTTAAAGTCCAGTGTATCATTAGGCATATATTTTACCAATTCTCAAAACATTATACACAAAAAGGTTCCTAGAAGTCAAACAGACATGCATATATTGATAACCTCATCCAAAATTGTTATTCCTATACAATGCATGTGGGTGGCACATTCAAGTTATTTGTTCAAAGAAAAAAAACCCTTGAGGGCATCAACAATCATTATCATCAACTACTAGTAGGTCACCTACCACAATGTCACTTGACATAATCAATATCTATCAAATTGTATTAACTAGTCATCATCACGAGCATGGGACATGCCCACCTCATATAAATATTTCTTATTTTATCACTTGCAGGTTTCCTACATAGCATGGTGACTTTTTTACTTCAGTAAAGGGGTTACCCTACTTATCTCAACAACAAGTTACTCTCTCTCTCTCTCTCTCTCTCTCTCTCAAAATGGTTTAAAATAATCTCAAACATAATAGAAAAGGTAATGTATTTCAGCTATATGTTCCCTCCTAGACCTCGTACAGCAAGGGGAAACTTTTAAAGATAGAAAATTTTACAAGAAAAAAAATTATAAAATGTTGAGGAATGGGTATAAATAAATATTTTCTACTAGAAATACATTATGAAGGACAAAAATATAAAATTTCCTAAGGTTTAGTGATAAATTCGAGGACCGTGCACCAGCAACAATGAATTTTTATGCGATAGCACACATATTCCTTCAATAGATGTGCGGTCCTTGGGATGGTGAAAAATCACTATCAAGGACCAATTCCCACATTTGGGGAATTGATGCTCTATCAATGATACCAGACTTGAGGTTTCCCTAAAGATATGCATCCCTCAAAGTAATCTCTTTTAATATTCTTGAGTCCCTATCAATCTTGGGCCAAGAAGGGAAGAGGAGTTCAAACATTTCTATATAAACAAGGCACGGGAAGATAAAAGTATTAGAAATTGTTATCCTAGACAAATTGCTACCATAGAAACACCAACTTTCAATTATTGAAGAAATAAGAGTGATGGAACTGCCATGTTGGCCATATTTCTTCTAAGCCATAAATCCTAGTGAAGAAGAGGACACCACCATTGGAGAGTCTTCACATTCCTTTATTGCAGAGAGTATTTGAGCTCTATAGCTCAAAGGAATAACTGCAAGTATGTTAGCATTGTATTATTCTACTACCACTAAACAATAAAGGGATTTTTATCCATTATTGTATTGCTTGTTTGCTCCATTTGAGCTTTGGATTGTATTTTTATTTTTGAGTTTACATTATTATATGAATTACTTCCACTATGATTTTTTCTTTACTTTGTTTTTAGTTTTTCCATTAACAACCATAATATTATTTGTGATCTTTTTAGGAAACGACCTACTGGTAAAGAAGTGTATTTTGGTACACTACCGTGACAAAAACACTAGCATATGTTTTTTAAACGAATATATACTTCTAGACATTTATTAACTATCTTAGATTGACCATAATATTGAGGATGATAAGACGAGCTATGAGCTAATTGAGTATCGAAACAAGAAAATAACTTCGTCCAAAAATTTCCACTAAAAATGGGATCTCTGTTGCTCACAATAATCTTTGGGTTTCCATGTAGCTTTTGAATTTTGTCCGTAAATGTAGTAGCAATTGTACTTTCTTTAAATGGATGAGATAATGCACAAGAGTGTGCATACTTGGTGAGTCTATCAACTACCACCATGATGATACACTTTCCTTCATACTTCGGTAAATCTGTGATAAAATCAATTGAAATCTCCTCCCAACATTGACCTGGAATGGATAAAGTTTGTAGAAGATTTGGGGTCTTAATTGTCTCAACATTATTTTTCTGGAAAACCAAACATTCCGCCACAAAATTTTGAATATAAAATTTAAGGCCATCCCAAAAAAATTATTTCTTCACCCCCTGGTAACTTTTTTAAAATCCTGAGTGTCCTCCTACAGGAGAAGTGTGCAATTCCAAAAGAATATTTTGTTTTAGTTGGGAATTCTTACAAAGATATAAGTGATATTTGTACCATAAGGAATCATTTGTCCAACTAAATGCATCATATGTACCAAGATCTTCCTACAACTTTTGAATCAATGTCCACACTTCTTCGTCATTCTTCCATTCATCCCTTGCTTCAGTTATCCATTCTAGTTGGATAATAGAAATGGAACAAATAAATGCTTCCACCTCTTCATTCTTTCTTAATAGCGCATATGCAAAAACATTTAGCTTCCCTTTTTTGTATATTATTTCAAATTCATAACCCAACATATTTCTGACCAATATTTTCTCCTCTTCTGACCATAGTATTTGTTCCAAAAAGTGTTTAAGACTATCATGATCAGTTTTTACCTTGAACTGTCTTCCCATTAGGTAAGGTTTCCATTTCTTTAGTGCATGTAGTATTGCTAACATTTCTTTATCATAAATATATTTTTGTAAATACTTTCCTTTGAATGGATGACTTTCAAAAGAAATGTGTCTTCCTTCCTGCATTAAAATAACACCAATTCCATTTCCTGAGGCATCACATTCCACAATAAAGGTTTTTGTGAAGTCTGTTGTACCTAACACCGGTGCTAGGCACATTGCCTCTTTAAGATGTTCAAAGGCCTTAGTTTCTTTAGGAGTCCATGAAAATTCATATTTCCTCAATAATGTTATTAGAGGTGCTACTATTAGATCCCATAATTCTTAACTAAACTGCGAGAATACTGTGCTAGCTAGAGAAATCCTCGCAACTACTTTATGGTTGTATTTGGTTAAAAAAAGGTAATAATAATAATAATAATAATAATAATAATTAATTAATTAAAATAAAATAAAATATTTTTATTTATTTTTGATTATTTATTTATTTATATTTATATTTTATTTTTGTTTTTATTTATTTATTTATTCATTTTTATTTATCTTTATTTTTATTTTTTTATTTTTATTATTTTTATTTTTATATAAAAATTTTATTCTTTATTTTTTATATTTATATTTATATTTTATTTATTTATTTATTTATTTTTTAATTTATTAATTAATTAATTTATTTTGTTTTATTTATTTATTTTTTGACTATGTTTGACTATTTGATAGATGGTTTATTTTTAATTAGATTTCATGAATAAATAATTAATTATATAAGTGATTATTATATAATTTAATCAAAATTTGCATATATACACCAAGATTTGTTAAATTACTTACCATTTTATTAATTAATTGGTCAATTAATTGTATAAATATATTGAAGGTTTTATAAATAAATTAAAATAATAATAATAAATTAATTAAAAATATAAATAAATTAATAAATTAAATAAATATATAATGGAATTTTTACTTTTTCTAAGTCAAACTAGCAGTTATCCTAACGGCTAGTTGAGCCATTTCTACATCTATTTATACTTATTGTTTGGATCTGATCTCTCACATAGTCCTGATGATGAACCACACTGGCTTTAATTTTTTTAGGTTCTAACTTAACACCCTCGTGAGATACAATATGACCCAGATATTCCACCTCTTCTACTCCAAAGAAACTTTTGGATGCTTTTGGATATAATTGTTTCCCCTGCAATAGTTTGAGCACCTTGTCAACATGTTGAACATGATCCTTCAAATGCCTATTGTAGATTAGTATATCATCAAAAAATACCAACACAAATTTTCTAAGGAAGGTTTTGAAAATTGAATTCATCAACCCTTGAAATGTAGAAGGTGCATTGGTAAGGCAAAAAGGCATGACCAAAAATTCATAATGACCCTCATGAGTTTGAAATGATGTTTTTGGAATGTCCTCAGTCTTCATTATAATTTGATGATATCCTGAACAAAGATCCAACTTGGTAAAATAAATTGCTCACTGTAATTCATCCAATAATTCATCAATCACAGGAATGGGAAATTTATATTTAATGGTGAGCTTATTGATCTCCCTATAATCCGGACACATGCACCATGATCCATCCTTCTTGTGCACCAATACTACTGGAGAAGAGAACGAAATTTTACTAGGTTAAATTATACCAGCCTCTAATATTTTTGCAATCATACGTTTAGTTTCTCTCTTTTGGACATAAGGATATCTATAAGGCCCAATTTTTGGAGGAAAATTTCTTGGAATCAAATGAATAGCATGATCATGATCATGAATAGGTGGGATTCCTTTGGGAGTTTCAAACACCTTCGAATGATTGTCCAAGACTTTTTGGAGATCTGCAGAAATAGATGATTTTGATGTTGGAACTTATAGTGAGAATAATTGCACAATTATGCCTCGTTGTTCTTTCTTCAAAAGCATTTGATGACATTAGAGATTATTAACTTTCCCGACTTCCCTGTGATACCCTGTAATTTGAATTCCTTTCCTTCTGAAAAAAAATTCAAGAAAATTTCTTGAAAATTAAAAGCTATCATCCCCAAAGATTGTAACCATTGTACTCCTAGTACAACATCAACACCTCCCATTGGAATGGAAAGAATTGGAATATTCAATACATATTCCCCCATGGTTAGCTTGATATTATGTCATTTTACAAAGCAATTTATAGTTCCTCCATTTGAAAACATCACTTGACATTCTGGTGTTGGGTATAGAAAACAATTCAATTCCTTGGCTACCTTACAATGAATAAAATTATGGGTACTACCAAAATCAATCAACACTATTACCCTTTTCTTCTTGATATTTCCTTATATCTTGAGGATTTGAGGAGTGGTAATTCTTGCCAATGCGTTAGATGATATGGTCAGACTCATTTCTTCCTCCTCTAAGGTTGTTTCATGGTGTATATCCTCTTCTTTTGAATATTCTTGTTGATTTTCTTCTTCTTCTTCACAATCTATGTAAAATAATTTCTTCTCTGCACACTTATTACCTTCAGTGTATTTTCTATCACAAATGTAGCAAAGCCTTTTTGCTATTTTTTCTTCTAATTATTGTGGTGCCAACCATGCAGGTTGTCGAAGTACAGGAGTAGCAACACTTCCATCTTTATATATATGATTGGTAGGCTTCCTTGTCGCCATAATTTTAGATTCAATTTTTCTTGCCAACCTGAATGCCTTTTCCAAGGAATCAAGTTCCAAAACACAAACTTCATATTGGATGTTATGCTTTAAATTCTAGGAGTAGAAACACTTCCATCTTTATATATGTGATTGGTATGCTTCCTTGCGCCATAATTTTACATTCAATTTTTCTTGGCAACCTGAATGCCATTTCCAATGAATCAGGTTCCAAAATGTGAACTTCATATTGGATGTTATCCTTTAAAGTCCCTATGAAGACATCAATCCTATCTTTCTCTGGAATATCATTTACCCTTATATCTAATTTTTGGAAGTCCTCAATGTGCTCCACCACTGAACCCTTTTGTTTGATATTTATCAATTGGCTAAAGAAGGTGTTTATTTTTGTATCCTCATAATGTGCTATCATTTCCTCCATAAAAATTGACCAAGTGAAAATGTTTTTACGGGAGCAAAGCCATCGATACCATACAGATGTATTTTGTTTTAAATGTAAAGCTGCAATGCGTACCTTTTGTGTGCTTTGCACATTATTGAGATTAAAATATTTCTCCATCTATAGTATCCATGTTACAAGATCCTTACCATCAAACTTCCTCATATCCATATTTGGAATATGGTGGTTCTTCCATCCAACATTAGAGTTTATGAAATCACGATTAACATTTGTTTTATTTTCATCATGAGCTTCCTCTATTATCTTTTCGCCATTAGGAAGAATTTCTTGTATAAACTTTGTCAAAACTTCCATTTCACCTTTTATATCATTCTTCATGTTTTGCATGTTGTCATTCATTTTTTCTTCCATGTCATCCTTCTTAGCTTCCATGCTAGCTTCCAGACCATCCATCTTAGCTCCCATGCCATTGATCTTAGATTCCAAGCCTTTCTTCAAACCATCCATATTATTCTTCAAACCATCCATCTTCACTTCCATGCCTTTCTTCAAGAATTCCATTTCATTTTTTGTTGCTCTTTGCGAGAGTAAATTTTGGTGCACTTGCTCTTGTAATTTTGATAGATCATGTTGCAATTCTTCATCTTCATGAGTCATAGTAGATTAATATGAGGGCTTAATAGGTGTTGAATTATTTTTAGGAGGAAATTTAGACCCAATACTCATATATATGCTCAATAGGCCTTTGGAATCACTTAAAACTGATTTTTCAAACAAGACTTATGCAATTTGAAAATGAAAATACACATCTTTTTATTTTTATTTTTAGGAGCTCAATATTGAAACTAAATTATCTCTGTGATTTCAGATCTTCGATACTTGAAATTTGGCCCTGTAGTAACCCTCTGAAGCTTCTTTAAATTTCCATAGCTCTCACCTTACTTGGATTCCTCAAGACAAAGTTATGCCCAATCTCCCACAATGACCTAATTATGGACCAGTTCAATAGAATGACCTTTTACAGTGTGCCACATGTAATTGTTTCCTCCTCCAGCTCTAAAATTGATACAGAGGAAACTATATTCCGTGTAGTTGTAGCCACATTTTACAGAATTCTAATCCAATTCTCATAGAGATAGTTATGATGATTTTCCCACAGTGACGTCTTTGAGATGAAATTCGGGAGCCTGAAAAATCCCTAACTTCCACAAACCCTATCTCTGAAAATGTTGTGAATCAAGCTCTAAAATTTTCCCACGATGTTCCTTATGATTGTGGCTTTCCTCTGTTAACATTTCAGATTCTGAACCCTCCTATAAAAAAATTTATAGTGAAAATTCCACGATGACTTGTTTAGGTTAAATTCAGGAGCCTACACAAATCCCTAACTTGCACACATCATATCTCTGAAAATATTATGAACCAATATATGAAATTTTTCCACAACGTTCCCCAGGATTTTAGCTTCACTCTGTAACAATTTCAGCTTCTTAACCTTTGTAGAAAAAATGTTATAGCGAAAATGCAACGATGCCCTATTTGGAGCAGCGAAACCCTAGGATCCAAAGCTCGCATACCAAATGTTATGAAACCAGCTCCAAAAATAGAAGATAAGAGGGATCAAAGCCTTAGAAATCATCCACTTTGAGGGGGAAACTTCCAATACATTACATAAATGAAAAATTCTTGGATGATACAAATGACCACAACCTCCTTCTATATATAGGAGTCCATGGGGGCACAATATAATCCTAGCCGACCTAGAAATAATAATATAAGGGCACAATAATAACAATGTTGGGGTTACAAGAGTACAAAATAACAATAAGTGGTTACACTAATAAAAATAATGGACTAAACTAGTAATATAGGGACCTAACAATTCATCTTAGAATCAAACAATGATATTTATGATTCATTATTCCCCTTGAATCACTTTAAAGGAATTACACAATTTTTCTTCTTTTTTGATAGTTTCGTATTGAGTTGTTGTATCTCTTCAATTTTTGATCTCCAAGGTCTGAAAATTCTTCTTGAGATAGCTCTATTAGTATTATTTCCAACCGCACAAGTCAGACTGAGATGGGATTCTTCAAGAAAGAGTTATTTCCAATATCCCATAATGACTCAATTATAGACTGGCTAAGTAGAGAAAACACATATGGAATGCCATGTGTCACTGTCTCTACCTTCGGCTCTGAAATTGATACAAGAAAAACCAAATTTCATGCAATTTAAGTCACTTTTTATGAAATTCAAATTTGATGCTGAGAGAGAAAGTATGACGATTTTCCCTAAGTCACATGTTTTCGATTGAATTATGGAGCATGAAAAAATCATAACGTCCTTTGATCATATCTCCAACAATATAGAGAACCAAGATCTAAAATTTGTACACTAGGTTCACCAATATTGCTTCTCCACGTGGTTACAATTTCAACTTCTAAATATTCGTTGAAAAAAAATTATAGGGAAAATTACAAGATGATCTATCTGCAGAAGTGAAACCATAGATTCCAAACCTTTGATACCAAATGTTACACAACCATCTTATAAAATAGAAGAAAAGATAGATCATCGACTTAAAAGCCATCCTCGTTGGGGGGAAAACATCCTTTTCATGACATAAATAAACAAATTGTTGGATGATACAAATGATAACACCTCCTTGGTATAAATAGGAGTATAAGGGGTCATAATATAATCAGAGCCTACATAGCAATAATATTGTAATGGCAAAACAATAACAATAGTGGGATTCTATGGGGCTCAATATTAACAACATGGGGGATAGATGGGCACAACAATAAAAATAAGCAGCTACAGTAACAATAACAATAAGGGGAATACACTTGTATTATAGTGACCTAACATTGCATCAGATTAATTATAGAAGGACACATTGTATGTTTCACATAGAGTGTAAACACCTCTTAAGTTTCTATGAACCCCAGGCTGATAATTTAATTCAATATCCTTCAGAGTTTCATTGTTATTCTTGCAATAATTTGGCTCATCGGTTTTTCCCATCGTTGTCGAGGAGGTGTCAAAGTATGATTTTTTTTCTTCCCTAGTTGATTCATTTCTTTTATATTTGGCAAAAAAAGAAATAGTCATATTTCATTACATTAGCATAATTAAATTCTTATTCAATTTTTTTTATTAAAATAGAAAAGAAATAATTCTCCAACACAAAAACCACCCATTTGATCATGGGGTGCATTAAGAGCCACATCACCATCAATGTTTTGAGGTGAATAGGAATAGATGGCACAAAAGGTAGAAGAAATGGATGGAGATGATGAAAGTGAAGAAGATCCTCTTGGATTTCCCATTCAAGATGATGATATTAGTGCTCATATGAATAAAATACCTCCATATTTCCATCCCAACTTCCATGGTATGAGGTTACAGGATCCAAAAACCTTTCTCTTTGAATTCTAAATCCATTTTAGATCTTATGGTTACTTAAGAAACACTAAAAATTTGATATTTTTTCTGACAACATTGAAGGATATATCTCTTAAATGGTTCATTATTTTAGGGATTAATTCAATAAAATCATGGAATGATATGAAAAAAAATTTCTAGATAAATATAAAGATCGTGATATTAATGAAGAAATCTTTAGAATTACTCAAAAATAAGATGAGATCCTTGAGTATCTAATTAGGATCAAGATGATATACTTAGAACAATTAGGGATGATTGGTTTGATTTCCTTGATCACATGAGTATAGGTGATGTATATCAATTATCATTTGAATAAATTTTTGAAATATTTAAGAACATATTAAGAGGAGGGAAAATAGTAATAAAATCAACATCAAGATCGATAAGTCAAGATGAAATTGGAAACTTGTTTGATAACTTTAAAATGTACTCTTAGAAATATAGGTGAAGAAGTAGAAATGTTACGAATGTAAGATGAGAGAAAAATAAGATATTTATATTTGTGTTGTCCATGCATAATCACACGCTATCAAATGTTTCCCATCATTACCGAGGTTGAAGGAAGTCTACCAAGAGGACAATGGATCAATTCAATCACAAAAGTAGCTATGTTATGTAGTTCTAAGAGGACCATGGTAGCTTAGTCAACATGGTATGGTGAAAGAACCTAATTCATAATTTCAAGGTTATGCACAACCATCTCAAAGTAATTGAGACACACACTTTCCTTGGAAACCATGGTGATGTTAGCCTCCATACCAAACTCAATGATATCCATACCATTCACCTCAACCACAACCATAGCCTGAACCAAATCCATCTCAAGGGTCCACTCCCACTAAAATACCTATACCATTGTTTACAAACCCAAATAACAAAGTATCGAAGCCCAATTACAATGATGTGGAACAACACTGCCAAAAATATCCTCTTAATATAAATGGTATTCATATTAGCTCAGGAAAGGTATTTCAAAAAAATATTCTCTTAATTTAACTGAAGGGAATCATCCATAAGAGTAAGGTTCAAATGAGGAGACTAAATAATCATGGGTTGCAGTTCATGAAGATCAGACATCAGAATCAAAGATTGAGAAAGTTCCATCATATTTACTAGAATATACTATATGTGTTCACGAGAAGTGTCGAAAGAGGGAAAAATATTTGAATTCCATGGTGGGTGAAAACATGATGTTGGGAAACACTTTTTGCCATTTTTTTACATTGTAAATTGTAATTTTCTATGTTTTTTCAACTTCAACTCCACTAAACTCATAGTTTCAATGCAAATTACGCTTTGACATAAAAACAAGATTTGTAGAGAATTGGATTGCGTCCATACTCATATTTGTTTTAAAAAAAAATATTGATATGTATAGGGGTAAATTTGTTGTTTACTAACTGCATATAGTTAAAATTTTCAGGCAAACATAATTAGTCACTTTTTTCACCCCTAACATTTTCTACGGATGGTTATTCATTTTTTTGGAGATAAACCATATCATCATAATCTACATAGACTGTACTACTAAAGTGACCATTTATTAGTAATTTTCAGATTAAATAACTATTTTTTATTATTTTTTCAAATTAACGAAGACAAACAAACGATGATGTTTCAATACATTTTATGAACTCTACATTTTCTTTTCAATGTATTTGTCAATAAGAAAAATGAGAACATCGTTTTGAAGAAGACAGGGAGAGGAATTGAAATATGATTTTTCTAATTTTTTTGGTGTTTCCATTTTAAGGTTATTTAATTTTCATTCACTAGAATTTTCAGAACAATGAAATTCCACAGTGACACAATTTAGTATAAAATTAATAACAAAATGAAATTTTAATGAAAGTCCACAAATATTATATCATTAGAAACCAAATTTAGAGATGAATCTAATGGTACTAGGTCCAAAACATAACATTCTATTTTTGTAGGTGTTCCAGCCATCTAAAGCTGTAGGTTCCCGAAAACTGCAAAACTTTCTGGGTTTTTCATTGACCAGAAATTCTTGGGTGAGACATTTAATAAAATCTCGGTGAGACATCTTAAACTATCAACCAAGAGTTTAAGCCACCACATGTTAAATTTAACCGTGGGGGTAAAATATCACCTGAAAGTTTTACAAACTCTCGACCGAGAGTTGGCGTGCGAGAAATACACCTGACACATGCAACTACAAAGCTTACAACTAAGGTCATTCTTAAGGTTTTCCACCAAAGCCTAGAAATTAATTTGGGTTCTTGTTTTTTAAGATTGCCTTTGAGCCTATTTTTAGTGGGTTTTCTATACTATTTTACTGTGTTGCAACGGTTATTTCATAGCATTTAGGGGATTCAAAAAAATGGACAACACCTATTTAAGCGCAAGAACCCCACATATTGAAACTGAGAGAGGAACGTACTTACAGAGTTATGTGATGGCCAAGCGACCTTACAATCAATATGAATATGATGATCATCATGATCCTCTATTGTTTTCCAACTCCACTTTTGATACTTATCACTGGGAAGATCCTCGACCTGGGGATAAAGGCACCACATACCGAGTTGGAATTCGATCATTAAGAGAAATTTGAGAACAATACACTCCTCTTGCAACTTATACTGATCAAGATTATCATATTGAGTTTCCAATTTGCGGTTCAGATACTATTGTAGCACCAGATGCACCCAACAAACTGTTTATTGAGGGAATTGCAAGTGACTGCAGTCGCAGCGAATTGGCTCACATATTTCACCATTTTCAGGGTTTCAAATAAGTGAGGATAACAAATAAATACAAAAAACCTACAAAACAAGTTGAAGGAGAAGCCAGTGTTAATTTTCTTTTGTGTTTTGTTGATTTTGAAAACCCTAGATATGCTACAACTGGTGATCTGCTAATGTGCTGATTCGATTTCACAAATTGTCAACAAATGCAGGGTAATTTTCATGTTCAGAGGCCCAAATGATAATTTGTATGAAATCATCACCAAGGACCCTGCAAACGTAGAATACATTTTGAAAACAAAGGTCAGAAGTTTTTCCAAGGGTCCGATGTTTAGAAGGGTGTTCAAAGATTTTTTGGAGGACCAAATTTTAAATGCCTATGGGAAATTTTGGGAATTTCAAAGGAAGGAAACTATTTCAGAATTCAATTATTCAACTAGTCTTGATCATGTGACCAAATCCCTCCAAGAGTCTGTGCTCAGGCGGTTGATTCCAATACTGGACAATTCTTGTTTCAAGTGTGATGTAATTGATCCTTAGGAGCTTTTCTTACATTTTACTTTTGATAACATATGTAATAGAACATTTGGCATGGAGTGTGGCTATTTGAATCTTGGGCTTTCTAATGTTCCATTTTCCAAGGTGATAGAGGTAGTGGTGGAGGAAACTTCACTTCTATTTGTGACGCCAAAGTTTGTCTGGAGATTCATGAAACTTTTAGGAATGGGAATCAACATGGAATTGCAAGGAGCCTTAAAAATTATTTATAAGTTTGTGATGGATGTCATTTGTTCCGGAAGGAAATAATTTATAAAAAAACTCTAGGAAGAGAGATGTATAAATCATTAAACCCGATATTTTATGTCAATAAAACTCTCAGATGAGAAAATACTTAACTCTTGTCTGAGAGTAGTTTAACTCCGATCAAGCCCAATCTAACTCTCGGGCTAAATATTAAAAATCTCTCGGATGAGAGTTCTAAAAAATCTCAGTCGAGAAATTGAGTTGACTATTTTCTCGAACGAGAAATTAAAAATTTCACCCAAAATTTTGGCCATCCGCCAAAAAGTGTTTCACAACTTCAGGTTTTCACCTAGAAGAATAGGCCATAGAAAGAGATTCAAATGATTAAGTGGAATAGGGGCATCATACCTATATTGAATTATGTTTCAAAACAGTCATTAAGTTGTAGCAACACACTCTCCTTCAACAATGCTTGATCTCATCTCAATAAAAATATTTCACCTCTAATATTTAGGTCCATGTCAAAGCATATATTGTGAAGCTACACATGAATTTATTTGTCATCTTAATGTGCAAATAGCTCCATTGGAAGTATTCCTATACTTGAAAGGGATTCTATTTTTTTTCAGGTCGAGTAAGATAATATATATATATATATATATATATATATATATATATATATATATATATATATATATAAATATATATATATATATATATATATATATATATATATATATATATATATATATATGTAATGGAAAAAAGAAAAAATAAGAGGAAAATAATAATATCTTAGGTGAAAAAATATTTTGAGGCACTTGATAGTGGTTCACTGAATGAAAACCTCCTTTGAGTCGGCTATTGGGTTGGAAATAAAAAAATAAAAATAAAAAGGAAAATATCCTATTTGAAAATATCCTTTAAGGTGCCTAGGGAGACCTACCACTTGAAAACCTCATTCATGAAGCTAGTAGGCCTAATAAAAAAGAAAAAAATTAAAAATTAAAAAATTATTTTCTCCATGTATCTCTCTCTAATGAATGCAAGTTCTCTCGAACCTTTGAAAGCAACAAGAACAATTTAGCAGCAAATGAAAAAAAGTTGATAAAAAACGTAGTCAAAGGAATTCAAAATTGGACTTTTTACCACTTTTCCCAAATGCTCCAATGGCACTAATGCCATGTAAATCCATCGAACACATCCATTTCCATGACATTTCCCATCATTACCAAGCCTTTCCCGCTCATTTTCCTTCTTGTCTTGAAGTGCTAGAGGAAAGTTTCATTTTGGTACAGGACTATCAAAATACAAAGACAAAAAATTATTTTGACCATATTTCAAAATCCATGCATAATTTTTCTGATAGGTTTCATGGGGTGATGCATAAGGATTATGGTAACATTCTCAATAAATTTCATCAAATTCCAATGCACAATTTTCGAGGGATTGACCACCATAACCTAGAATGATTTTTAGTTTTTCTCGATATTCATGCATCCATTGGCCAAGATGTTTTAGGGGGATATGTATAACCATGATTGAAACATTCTCAAAAACATTCAGGTGAATAAAATGTATTGATTCAGAGATATGGATTAAACAAATGTTTTACAAGACTGTACAGACTTTCTATAGGATTCTGATCGGTATAAAATAAAGGAGAAATTTGGATTTTTTCACTCTAGAATAGGTGAGGGGGACAAAAATAACTATATCATCCATCCATTATATAATTTTACACTTTTCCTACCTTCATTCCCACCTATTTCCATCAAAATCATTGTCCTTCATCCCCTTTTCCACCTCTTTTCATCGCCATAGAACTCTATGACACTCATCAATAACTTCCTTTTGAATTATGAATATTTTATTAAGAAAAAATTGGAGAAATTCTTGGTCCTAGAAGGTTTTGTGTGATTGCTACAGGAAGACACATAATCCTATAGTAGCCTGCACATACCCTACAAGGAAACATTCAAGAAATGATCATATAAAGAAATATGTGCATCATGAAGCATCAAAGGGCTCCCACACCAGTTCTGGATAGCTATAGTATCCTTTGTAGATTGCTAAAATGTCCTCGTTCAACAAACAACCACATTTGATCCACACTAGCACTTGGTCTCTGGAGGATCTGCATCATAAACCTTCAATTAACGAAAGACACCAAAAAAAATTCAAGACAAAGAATGGAGCACGGAAGACAACAAATTAAACCTCAGAGGGAACTCATGCAGTCACATCAACCTTCCAACCAATAAATGCAGGTTCCATCAATGACATCAGGACATTTTCCAATAATATATTAGGTTCAAACAATCATATAATTGTTGCAATGATAACATCCATAAATACCACAATCACATCAAAAACTCCAACATCACCTGTAAAAGCACACGCATAGTAAGGCTCAGGTATGCAATTCTCTAAAACTTTCCTATGAACTTATTTTAGCTTGAAAAAAGTTTCAACTGTATGAAGGAATTTTTTTCTATAACCAAACATAGTAGTAGAGAAGCCTCAGCCTTATCTAGCAATTAGCTTCGCTTTTCCGCCAGGACACCCACATGTGTGGGAGAGGAACGAGAAAAAAAATAAAGGACTTGAAAAAGTGGGTTGTAATAAATTAGTCGTGATTTATGAAAATAAGTGAGAAGGGGTAAGTGAGGGCCAACTTAGTTAACAAAAAATACTATGAGTTTATTTAGCATGCAATAAAAATAGGGAGAAAATCGAAAATAAAAATAATAATAATAAAAATTAAAGGTGGAACCACGACCTCTTGGCATGAAAATATTATTTTCTACAAGATTCATTTTGTGTGGTAAAGTAAGTAACATAACTTCTACAAGAAGAATAGAGTTTCTAGAGTAAGGAACATAAATACTACAGGAAGAAAAAACTTCCTACAGGACTGAGACAATTTTCTAGAGGATAAAGAAAAAGTGCTATAGGAAGGAACAACAACAACTCAATTGGAGGGAGAATGTCGACAAGAAATCCAAGAGGCCACTCCACCACCTGGTATTGGATCCTATTACAAATTTATTAAAGGGGGAAGAATTAAGAGAAGAGAGAGGCAGAACTCACTAGTGGATGCCAATTGAAAAATCCAAGACATTAGAGGATGTGGGCTTCATGGAGGAAAAAGTGAAAAAAATGCATAAGGAATTCGCTGAATTGAGACTAAATGAATCAATCATGAAGGAGAAACTGTAGTTAGAAAATAAGAGGATGAGAGAGAAACTATGGGAAAAGGAGGCACAACTTTCCACCATGGAAAGTTTTTCCATGAAGGACATCCAGTGTAGGCAACCATCCAAATCATATGTCATTTTAGAAAAAGAGAAATGAGCTAAGGAAGAGAATTGAATGAGGAAAGATAGGGAAAGAAGATTGATTAGGTGCTTAGACAATGAGGAGCAATTTCAGTAGGGGGGTATCATGGGACTCCAAGTCAAACACAAATAAAGGCCCATCTAGCCTTTCTAGGCACAAAGAGGCTATATTAAATCTCTCATTGTACACTTAATAATGTTTTTTTAGCATTAATATGTTCTTAGGAAAGTTTATATATAATTGCATATTATGTGCCTAATATTATGTATTTTTGTAGAGTATTGAGAGAATATTGGGTAAATTGTGAATGAGATAATATAAGGACTTTCTCCCTACTATAGGAGGGACTAATATTGGATAATAAATGAACAAAATATCATGAAATTATTGAAAATTTCAAGAGCTCCACTGATTGAGAAAATATAGGAATGTGTTCCCTGTCATTTAATGAAGATTACTATTGTTGGGAACTAGATCCAATTTTTGAGGGATTTTGAAGGGGAAGGCAGCCTCCTTTCAAGGAGAATGCTTCATAATCACTTTGTATAAGTCCCAAATCATATTTTCCTCTGGTGGAATGTGTTTCTGATTCATGTTGTATAGAAAACTTGTTATTTAGCAACTCCACTTTCATTTTTCATAGGGATATACTTGGATTGATTCAAATAATTAATTTTGGTGCCATTTTTAGCTTATAAAGCTTGGTTTCCTTCAAATTATTCGATTTATCCTTGGGCCTATCCATCCTAGGATCTTCAAATCCCTCTTGTACTTTTTCTTTATTTTATTTGAATGTCTTCTTCACTTGCATCTCTTATCTCAACTTAGTACTCATGCTTCTTTTGATGTAGGTAAAATTGGTCAAATGATTGAAGTGAATCTTTTACACGTTAGTTACATATCCAAAATCATGATGCATCCTTAGAACATCTTTTAAAATTCATATTCATCATTGAGCTATTGGATTGGTTTACTAGTTCACAAATCTAGAATTTCTAGAAGTCTCTTACAACAACATAGTAGTAATTTTCTGCTATTTTTTAGAACGTGTTAATGAGCTTCACTTGATTTTATTTCACCTATATAAGTTCATAAAAACATTCAGGTTAATAAAAAAATTCACCCCATATCATTTTCACTTTATTAGGTTAGGAATTTGGTAGGTTAACTAGATCACTAATTCTTTAGTTTCTGGTTTTTAGAGTAGTTGTTTTCTGCAGTGTTTTAGCACATGTTAATAGAGGTATTTTTTAGTGATTCTATTGGAATTTATTCCTATGACATATTAATTAATTAAATAAAATACATCTCGTTATCATTTGATTTTCTTGGCCATTTGACAAGTTATATTGAGCAATATTAGTCCTATAGCAGTCTTCTAGCACATGTAAAATTGTCCATACTTGCTCCAAAAGCTTGGTCTTATTCCTTTAGGCTTGAATCATGAACCCAAAGCTATGAATCCATGATTGAGTAATAACAAATACATTTTAATTATTAAATATTCTCCATTTTAATTCACCTTTGAAATTTTGGGTAATGGAAAGGTTTATAAATTGGATAACACAATAATGATTTTGTTGATTTCCACATGAAGTATCTAATGATACTTCTTAGTTGATCTAACCTATTTGGAATTCAATGATTAAATAATTCCTCTCTAATTCATGCAAGTTACATTAATTTTATTTATTCATTCTTAAGTTGGCGATTATATTTCAAGCACTATCATTTCCATTCCATATATTAGGACCTTTCAATAGAACATTTACATTTTTCAAATAGCTTAATGTTTTCATGTTTTAAGTAGTATAACCTTTAAATTTATGCAATTAGGATTAGCATTTACATTTGAGCAAGCAACATTTACATTTCGCAAATAGAGTAGCATTCCCATTTTGAAAATTAATTTAGGATTTGATTTTATGAAATTCAATTCATTGCATTATATCAACAAAAGAAGGACGCATTGTATGCTACACATATAGTGTATACACCTATTAAATTTGTATGAACCCTGGGTTGATAATTAAAGGCAATAGCCATAGGATTTGCAACATTCTTGTTGCAATACTGGGGCTTATTGCTAGTCCCAAATGTTTATAAGTGTGACAATACCCACACCTAAATGGGATGCTTTCATAATCCAACAATTTCTTATGAGTGAGATTCTTTGTTGATATGGTTATGGAATCTTAGGGAAGGTATGAAAATGGAAAAGGTACTCAAAAAATAGTTGGATAAATACTAAAAGGATATCAATTTGGGTGCCTTTTAGGTGGTCCCCAATGAAAACTTTCCTTTTATTAACAATTATTGGTCCATAAAAATTATAGTTTTCAATGACTCATTAGTTTATGAGAGACAACAAGTGTTATATGTGTAACAACAAATATTGATTCCTCCCTTCTCATAAATAAATCTTCATCATTTGGTTGTTCATAAAATTAAACTTTGCATCAAATAATGACCATGTTTAATTATTGATGAACCTTGAAATGTTTCTAGGAGTATGGATGAACATTTATCTATAACATCTTATTCATGTCAATTATTTCAAAAGAATAAATATTCATGCAGATAATATTCATGACAATTCCATTTTTTTACTTAACAATATTTAGGTAATTAGATCACGTGTATTGTAAATAAAAAAAAACACTAGTATTATTAAATATTTAAAAGGAACAAAATCATGTGAAAGGAAAAATAACACAATATTTATAATATCCATTATAGATTTGGAAATCATGTAATTATTATCTAGAATATAAAATTTCATGTGACCTCAAACCCCATACTACCCATTCTCCTTAAGGGACAAAAATTCCATACCTTCATTCAATAAGAGAATAGGTGGTGAAGAGGTGAACAAATGCACACTTTAACATTCATCCTCCTCAAGCGTGGAGGTGCACATTTGTGCACAACATTTTGTGTTTCAATGTGTCCATTTCTACAATAAACATACTTTATTGAGGTGAAGGTGTTCATTTTTTCATTTTAAAAATCCATTTAAGGTGCAGGTAAGAATTTATGCATTATGCGATGAAAAATTGTGTGCCTACACACTTTCATCGCACCTTCATTGCCAATGCTTAGGGAAGTTGAATTCTCTGCTCGCTAATGATCCTAATAGGTTGAATTTTTCCACTACCTATATTTCGAGGTTTATGGTGTCTACTTTTATATTTCACATAACATTTTTTTTTAAAATAAAGTTAGTGTGTTCATCTATGCATTGCAAAACCATGCCTTCTTAAGTTGAAGATATGATAACATGCCTTAAATATTTGAATTGAAAAAATAATCATTTTATTTTAAATGTATTTTAGTAAATGAGTTATAAATTTCATATTTGAAATCTCTTATCAACATTTCCATATCACTTATTCCCATAACATATAACCAGAGAAAATAGTAGTATTTATTTACTGAAAATAATGTATTTATTTTCTAAAGTGTTTGTTTTTACATTCTCTATATGCTTACGTTTTTTTTTTTCCCTTTCATAATAAAATGGATATGTTCATCTATAATTTACTGGAATATAGTTTTTTAAAATATCAAAAATATATTTGTTTTTTTAATTATAAAAATTATTCTATTTTAAAAAATAATGTAAAACTAAATTTGAAATGTTACACTAAATTTTCAAAATTATCATTTTCATAACATATTATTAAACAAATTTAATCACCAATTCTTTAATCAATACATCATATTTTCTTTACAATTTCTTCATCTTAACTTCTCTTATAATATTGAAAACAAAATTATAAATCTTACCTTTAAAATCTTACACTAAATTTTTTACATCATTTTTCATAATATTTTATTAATTAAATTTAATCAAAAAAAAATTTAATCATAGCTTTTTCCATCTTAAATTCTCTTAACATTAAACCTTAACCACTTAAATAAAATTATAATAAAATATCATTTTTATTTAAAAAAATAATAATTCACACCCACTAAAACAAATATCATTCCAATCTTTTTATAACCAAAATAAAATATAATAAGTTTAATTTAATAATCAAAATATAATATAATTAATTTAATAATCAAAATCAAATTTCTTGAAACTATAAATTACACAACTTCAAATACATGCATAAAATGTATTATTATCGTTTAAGTACACATACTAACTCTTATTTCGCATTAAATGTGTACGTCAACGATTTAACTTTGAAATCTGATTATACATCATAACCTTGGAATTCTAAGAATCTTTTGAACTGAAAAAGTCAATAAACATTGGAGTACCGAATAAAAAAAAAATAATCATCATATTTTCAGTTTTATGAACAATATTGGTGACACGACGACATACACATGAAATAAATCTGACCACACACCAATTCGTTTTTACGGTGATAACGAGCATGAAATTGTTTAACCACGAACCACGCTATTTCTAAGCATATTAATTTCAATGATGCTATGCTTCCCAATAGGTTATGGAATCACAATATTTCTGTGGTTATGGATGTTTATCATTATTTCTAGAGGATAGTATATATTATATTAAATATATACTTTATGCTAATATTATTATTTTAAAAAATTATATAAAAATTTATATTTATTTCATAAAGACTTATTTGCATATTTTTTATGTTGGGTTCATATCATAAGTATTACAATGTTTTATTTTTTCAATATAATAAGATTGCAACAAATTTAACTTAAATTCCAAATTACCTTTATAAAAAAATATTTTTGAAAATTTCCAAAATATATAATATTTCATCATTTTATTAGTTTTATAAAAAAATATTCTTGAAAAATTCCAAAATATATAATATTTCATCCATTTATGAAGGTTCCCCAATTTAGATTCTTGCTTAGAGATTCCTTCCATTATCTATAAGAAAAATGAGTTTTACGTGACCATCCAAGTCCAAATCGACCACCATCAAGTTTTACTCAAAGAAATTCCAATGCTTCAGTAGATTGTGAACTACTACCTCTTTCCACATTAGATACATATGAATCATCATTAACCATTACCTTACGTTGCCTTTCGACTTGATCTCCAATTCAAATCTACATATTGTACAAAAAATTTTACTATGGTTATGTATTTGCATAAAATTATATTATTATTGAAAACTCTCCCAAGAGAGGACAAATATAGTTATACGTAAAAGGAGAAAATACCATCCAAAAGGTAATTATGGACCTTTCCTAGGATACAAAACTAATAGAAAATGTTTTACAAAACTAAATATAACAAGATCATCAAAAAGCTATCGATAGGGGCCAAAGTCTGAAGTATCAATCTACATAGAATCCTTCGAGCTCTCTTCAGTTGCTTCCATTTGTTGAGGAATACTCATCTACTGCTTAATCTTGTCAATCCTATGGTCCATTATCCACAGATGGATGAAAATGATATCAAACTAATGGGTGATCTCCTTGTGATTACCCTTTTTGTCCACCAATGTATACCCTAGAATGAATTTCATTTTCCAATACAATTCTATAGTTTGCATTTACTAATTGAACCGACCCTTGGTATACCCAGTGTTTAGGATCCAATGAGTCCACTAAAATAATGCCTTTGTGTTAGAGAGGGGATATTTATGCATGCGAGATGTATCCTCGGCTTGGGTAATTTCCTCCTAAACAGGGTGATTTGTCAACTCAAAATAATTCCCTAATAATCCCTTATCTCTTTGGTGCATACGAGATTGGGTCTGATCCTGATAGTATGAAGCCTCTCTGTTGACTCGTGCCTTCTTACATGGCATTATACTGGCCATCTACTCTCCAACACCAATTGACCCATATATTGATAATTGTTGACCCAACAAGGGCCATAGAGCACCCTCCACAACACAAAATCCCCCACATGAGGGCATGTGTCCAACCAAAAATCACCCCACATGTCATGCCCCTAGTCCCCCAATACAACGGAAATATTACATAAGTCCATGAAGTAATTTCTACAACATAGGATTGGCCAATAACACCAGCACCATAATTCTTCATGACAACTTGACAAAGGAAATATACCATAAATCAGTCCTATAAAATACCATGGGGGCAGGGCTGCTAAGTGAGATACTACATTCAATGTGAGAGGAACCCATAGAAAAATTAGTATGTAAAACAAAAATTCAATTCACCCATCGCTGACTCAAGCAAACACCCCTGAAAGAGTCGTTTCTCCCAATACTATTAAAACCAAAAACAACATACGAAGCATAATTGAATAAGTAATCTATCTTTACAAGGGTTTATATTTTCCAAGCCCAACACCTCATCCACTAAGACTTCCAAACAAACCCACAACAAAACACACAATATTTACCCAAACTAGCCCAACAAAATCTTCCAGTGCCAACTTCCCCATGCCATAAAGTAAAGCACAAATGTGAAAGGTGGAGAAAATATAACCTTGTGAAATGGAAGTGAAGCCCCCAATGACAATGTAGATGAGATAAAGCTTACCACCCCTTCTTGCCATGATCCATAAATATTCCACAAAATTTCCTTGTCTTCTTTGATTGTTGATAGGAATATAAGGGGAAGAGACCCAAGCCTTCTTACTAGTAGAGCTCACCTAAAAAAGCACATTTCCTTCCAAGATGACTAAAATTTATCCACCACACATCAAAACAAAAATGCGACTAGAGGAAGGGATACAATATTGTAGCTTCAATTCAAAAACCATAAAGACAAAGAAAAGAAATTTACCCAAATTACAACCCCTCATCCCTCTGCCCCAGGCCTCTCTGATCCAAATTTTTTTGTGAATGCTTTCTTAAACATAAATATTCATTTGCAAGAAATTTTTCTTATGTTTATATTTTCTTGTGAGACATGAATAGTACTTAAGCAATACATCAACATAAAAAAGAAGAAAATAGCTAGAAGCAATCATATAGAAGACATGATAACATATTTCATCCAGTGTGTGCTACATGTCTAGGCCCTCGATCAATAGTGCGGAGGCTGCTTCAATACTTTAAAGAAAATATAACGATTACATGACATATTTTCATCAAAATTAGGATGTATCTCACATATTGAGTGGAAATGTATCTCCAAAGAGAGGTTCTCCTACAAAGAACTCTCACTCACAAAGACTCCGCCTTTAACAAGACAAATAAATGACTTCTCAGAAAAGTGGCATAAAATGGACACTCCCACATAAGTGGCAATAAGTCCTCTTAAATCCATTGATCATATTCAAATCACACTCATCATGATCATAATCGTCTCAAAATTATGAGACCAGTGGTTATTAAAAATTCTACTTTTTGACAAAATGTCAACATGGACCCTCTTTTAGCACTGCACCATCTCAGTTTTCTTGCAAAGGTTAAATTTATGAATTTCTTACAAAGATTTAGATTGTGTTTTCATATTACTACAACATACAGTGATCACCAGAACAACATACATCCATCATTCCACCAAAATAAAAACAAGAAAATGTCCAAAATGCATCATTATACTTCCTAATCTAATGATAATCTAAAAATCAATTGCTCAAATGCCAAAACATACTCCTCCATCACAATCCTTGTGAAAATTTATGAAATTTGAGTATAAATTTGACTCATTTTGACATTGTCAAATTAGAGTCCCTAGGGAATCTAAAATATTCCTCACAACATCAAAATATCCTCTAACTCATGCTTTTGTCTTAGTTTCATGGTCCCGTAGTGCACATTTATGTTTTGCACATAATTTCGTATGTTGGCTCTCGACCTGGTTCCTTTGCCCCCCTCCATCGAATGGTAAAACCCGAGTTTAAATAAAAAATGTGGGCATACTTTACAAAGTCTATCGCTCTGGTATGTCAGCTGGAATAATTGTGCTTAGTCATTTGGAATTGGTCGGTCGTGGTTCAATTCCTTGTGAACCATTTTATTTAGAAATACAGTTTGTGTTTTGTTTAATTTGGGCCACCCATTGGGTGGGCGATCCTTGAACTAGTGTAGGTTCAATCCCTTCTGACCTGGTGCATTAATTGATGAACCATTGGGCAGGCTCTTGGGGTTAGAACTACGAGCCCCGACCTATAATTAATTTTTTTTTACCATGGAGTAGTAGGGTTGGTGTCCCACTACCCTATTTTTTATTATATATTTTTTTAAAGAACCGATTTGAAACCATTTATTGGATTTTGAGGGGGTCAATGCAAAATTTAGCTACGCGGCATTTTGTCTGGTTTTGACATCCCTTAAAGACGAATTTTTCGTATTCTTTGTTACCACCAATTTTAGCGGATTTAACTAAATGGAGTTGGACTTCAAAATTTAATGTGCTTGAAATTTATGTGGTAAAAAAAAAAAGCATGGAAACTTTGACTGAAAACAAATTGTGCATACAAAGTTGGATTAAGGCATCGTTAGAATCAAGAAGATGAGATATTCGATCTAGTTGTGGTTTCGTTTATATCTAAAGATGTATTTTTTAGCACCTCCAGAGCCACGTGGATCATTCCTCCACACTGAGGATCTTTTGGTCCTCCAAAATCTTAAACATTACTACAATATTGATCTACATAATAGATTCCTCTCATAGGCCACCTTCCCTTTTCTTCACCTTTATACTTTAGAAAATGGAATGATCAAACTGACACATGTATCCATATTTAAACCTATAGCTTCTATCACATGTTCAATTACAAGACCAAAACCAAAGCAAAACCCAAAATTTCCAAGAGCTTATAACACACTCATGTTCAAGTTTACATCTAAAACAAAACCCTTTGTTATCCAACTAAAAGGAAAAAATAATACCATGTTGCATTCATAAGTGATGGAAAACTATTCCCGACTTTTACAAACACTTTCACAACATGTGTTTTACAAATATGTACATTCTCAACTACTTAAATTTTTTTTAATTCCACCATCTCTCACCCAACGGAGTTAATAGGTCTCATTCCTAAAGGTGATTCTCTTGTTGAATTACGTCATTGTCTAGTTCCTCTATAGGTTATTTCACATGATTCCTATACATATTTGGTAATTTCTATAAATGGAGTTTCCAACATGTATCTCTCTAACTTTATCTCTTTTTTTAATGGCTAAATATTTTTTTCGTTCCAAGAATTTATTCGCCTTCTTTCTACCATGATTTAGAGAATAGTCTTTATGTATTTTATTCTTCGTGTTTTCCAATATTTTTTAACACTTTCCAATAACATGGTTACTCAAGCCACAAAATGAATAGGGTTTTATATGCCATGAATTTGGACTAAGATCTCCAGTTTTCTCATAATCTAGAGGAACACTAGAATGCATGTGTGTATCATACCTTTTAGAATTTTCCTTACTGCAATCCTGAGAAGAAGTTTTGGACCTGTCCTTTTCCTGGATCTCTTGTTGGAAGCATCATTCCTGGAAAATGATGCATCATCCTCTTTCCTAATTGGTTCTGGAAAAGGCTTTGATTTTTTGTTTGAAAAAGCTCTTGCATTTGCAGCCTTTGAACATTCTCCTTCATTATACCCAAATCCTTCAAATTGGTGCCCTCTTGCAACCTCCAATGGTTGCATAATTCCTTGGCTATTAATACCAAGTCCTCCTCCTTTATAATCCATCTTGGTGAGGAGTATCACATTGATTCCTAAAATAGTTATCTCAATGATTCCAATAGAAACAAAATCACGAGAAGAATAATTTTCCTTTATCCTTTATCCTGTCAGTGATGCATGGTTGTCTTCTTTATCCATCTCTCCTTTTTCCCTGTAATATTCTCCCATTTTTTCATCCATAACCTACATTAACATGAGGCTAATTTTCTGCTTCTCTTCCTCTAAATATTGTACAAGCCTTCTAAGCTTTTAATTTTATGCTTGAATGCAAGGATAATCTCTAAAAGGAGACTTTCTCCTACAAATAAGTCTAACTCACAAATACTCTTCATTTACAAAGGCAAAGAAATGACTTCTCCCAAAAGTGGCATAAAATAGAAACTGACACATAAGTGGAAAGAGCTCCTCTTGAATACATTGTTTATATTCAAATCATACTCATCATCATCATAATCATCTCAAAATTTGAAGACTGATGGCTGTAAACATGACTACTTTCTGACAAAATGTAAACATGGCAACACTTTCAACACTATACCATCTCAATTTTCATGCAAAGGCTAAAATGATGAATTTACTAAAAATATTCAAATATTGATGTCCGATTACAACATATAGATATCACTAGAAGCTACAAAATAAATCCATCCTTCTGCTATAATTAAAACAACAAAGTAGCCAAAATGCATCACTATACCTCCCAATCCAAAAATCGTCTGAAAATCAGATGCTCAAATAGAAAAATGGACTGTACCATCACAATCCTTGTGAAAAATCGTGAAATTGGAGTATAAATTTGACCCCATTCTTATAATGTAACATTTGGGTCTCCAAGGAATCTAAAATATTCCTCACAACATTAAAAAATTCTCTGCGTCAGGGTTCCACTAGTTAAGGTTCTGCCTATGGTTCATGGTTCCACAACATGCATTTTTCTCTGCACATATTACTATCCATTGACTCTTGTCTTGGTTCCTTTGCTCTGATCTATCGAATGAGAGAACTCGAGTTTAAATAAAAATGGTGTGTAGACTTCACAGATTTTTTCGCTTTGGCATGTCAGCTAGCATATGTGTGATTAGTTATTGGGATTTTTGCAACCAAGGTTCAATTCCTAGCTAACCTTTTTTATTTAAACATACAATTTATGTTTTCTTTAATTGGGGCAGCTTGTTGGGCGGGCTAGTTGGCTACAGTTGCAGGTTCAATCCTCTTCTACCTCATGTATTAATTGGTGAGTCATTGAGTGGGGTATTGGGGTTAGATTTGAAGCCCTCAACATATATTTAAGTTATTTTGACCATGAGTTGGCGGGGTTGGTGGTCCTCCACCCTATTTTTTAATTATATATTTAAAAAAATACTCATTTGAAATTTTCCGCCAAGTTCTAAGGGAGTCACTCGCAAAATTTAAATAGGTGAAATTTTGACCACTTTTGGATGTTGTTAAAGAGAAAAATTTCACATGCTTTCTTGTTATAAGATTTAGCAGATTCCACCAGATTTCGTGAGATTTCCAAAGCTGTTTGTGTTACAAATTTATCTGGCAACAAAAATCCTGCTTCTTTTACTTGAAACTTTGGCTAAAAATAACTTGCACATATGAGGTTGGATTGAGGCGATGTTTGCACAGTTGGAATAAGGACGATGCACTCTTTGTTTTGGTATTGGTTTCGATGAGATCCAAAGAATTTTATTTTTAAGTTTTTCCAGAGAAACATGGATCACTCTCCCACACCATTTCCATGCTTTCTACAATTTCAAATAAGCTTGTACTTTGGAATAACAACGATTTTAAGACCAAAGAACACATACGAACAAAGATAATCATGTACTTGATTTTTCCTTGAGCGAATCAATACATATTATCGAAATCCTACAACTTTCCTTCCTACCTTCTCTTGCCCTCAATTTAACATAGTAATTACCTTTATTCCAACCTATGACCTCCAAAAATCACACCAACTTAACACTCCATCCATACTTTGCAAATTGCAACCCACAATCCTTCCCATTAATACAAAGACAAGATTCATTGAGCTCAAGTCAACAAACATTAATCACCATCAAGGACATGTGTCATTCCCTCAACATATTTGGTGGCGTGCTAGCCTCTAAGGATTAATAACCAAATATTATTTATGTGGTAACAAACTATTTTAATCGTGTGCAAGAAATATGTTCTCACAAAGAGGGACAAATGCAATTTCTTTATCCTCAATATAAATCTAGCATACAAATAGAAGTAGAACATTTTTTATATTGAAAAAAAACAAACTTGAATTAAATATATCAACCCCATAAACATGATACCTTTTCAAAAGTGATAAATCTATAATAAATCTATTTGAAATTAACATAAATTTAATTTGATATATGTTCATGAAGTGTACTTTTTTTTTTATGCTCAATGTGAATCTATCACAAAAAAATAAATACTAATTTTTTTATAATAATAATAATAATAATAATAAGGATTTTAACCTTATAAATTTCATACCTTTGAAAACAGGATAAGTTCATAACTAAAATATTCAAAATTAAAAGTGATATGAAATTAACTTCATTTACATTAAATTTATCATTATATTTCAATTTACAAACATATAGATGGAAAAATAATTGTGATTTAACATGTGCTTCCTTGTAAATGTTCATAAACTCAAATCTAGAGAAGCATAGAGTATGTACACCTTTCTAGACTCCACTCAAATAACTTCTTGTAGGGATCCCTTGTAGCACAAATAAGAGAGCCCCATACACCAATTTGGTGTTTGTGATTTTAAAATTACATTTTTGTACAACTTGAATGGGATTATATGGTTTAATAGTTAAGAGTATATGTATTTTATCTAAATAAACACAACTTAAATAAATTAAAATATATACAATTTAATACATTCTAACACACAAATAACTAAATACCTAGTCCCTTGTCCCACAAGAAAACAATTTTATACCCTAATTTATTTTCTAAACTAATTCATAATATTTGAATAAATTTTAATTTTAATTTCTCATGTATAATCAAAATTAATATTCAACATACCCTTAAACCAAAATGTGCTTCCTAAATAGTGAAATTGCAGTTCAAAATAGAGAAATTTCCTTCATGGGATTGATCAATGGCTTCAATGGGTGCCAATAAAAAAAAGTACCTATAAACCAAGACGTGCTTCCCAAATAGAAAAATTGTACTTTGAAATGAAGGATTTTCTTTGTTGAGATTGATGAATGGGTTCAATGGATGTCTTTAAATTTTTTGAAAGTCTGAATTAATCAGGGAAAGAGCAACATCAAAAGATTCTTAAATAATCAAACCAAATTTTATTGTACTAAAAACAAAATTTAAAACCAAATTGATAATCAAACTCTAATGCTTTGAAATTAAAATTTTCCAATTGAAAAACAAACTTGTTAAAAATCAAAATTAATTGAAAATTTTCCAAATCCAAAACCAAAGTTATAATCAAACCCTATTTAGGTTTCGATTTTTTCATCATCCTCTTATTTTGATTATTTCCCTAACCTCAATTTTATGAAGAATGTTCTCAAATGGCCTAATAAACTTCCAATAACTCTCGCCATGTAAAATAAACATGAAATGAATCTTGCCACAAAATAGTTCATATTTACAGTGACAACTAGTATGAAAATTGTACTCAACCACGTGGTTTCTAATTATTAATGCTTGGTTTCCAATCAAATAATGTTTACCACTAGTAAATGAACTCGTAATATTTCAATTATCGTCTTTTTTCGGTTTTAAATTAAAAAAATTATTAAAAAATATAATATATCAAATAAATTTTTTTAATTATATTATTATTTTTAAAATCATATTAGAATTTATATTGGAGTTGCTTTTAATGTGATTTTTGGCTTTTTTTTTAAGTGGTTAGGAAGAAAAAATTGCGGTGAAGTATTGATTTGTGTTATTTAAACTGGGTTTTTTTACTCCATGTATGGATTCGACACCCTGAAAAACCCTTACGGCACTTCGATTGTGCAGAGTTTACCCATCAAAGTTGTGATTTCAATGAATTCATACCGGATTTTAGAGAAATTAGATCTGAAAAACAAATATGAATTTTTTTCAAAACGTTGCATTAAGGACAACTTGCTTTTGAAAATGTAATAAATTTATGAAGTTGAAATATTTACCTAAGAAATTTTTGTTTATTTGTTTTAATATAAATGGGTTATGGTAGTCTACTCATTATATGTTTTGGCAAAAGATTTTCTATGGAAATATTTTGATAAAATTTGTTTAATCCTTTACAAAAATTCTGAAAATGATAAATTTACCCTTAAAATCTTTACCATCTAAATTTACTTTCAATAAGTTAAACATAACTTGGCTCATGGTATTTTGGTATGAGGGGTTATATTAGATATTATTTTTGGGATTCAAATATCACTTCTGTGGCTTGCATCCGGTAACTAGGACTTCCTAGGAGATCACCCGTCCCAGAACGCCTCTGACTTAAGCACGCTTAACTATGGATTTTTTAATAAAATCAATCCCGCTTAGCCCAATTAATTGTGGATTTTTCCCTTCTTTAGGTTTCTACTTTATTGCACATGTTGATTTCATGAGTATATTTTTTCAAAAAATACTTAGACATGAATTATAGGTATCTGCAATAGTTTAGACCACCAAATTTGGTGCTTGGTCTGCCTAAAGTTTCTTACATGAATATCCTTTTCCAAATGTTAAAGCTATGTGTACTATCAAATGTTGTAAGATGGTACATATTGATCTCATCCCATTTCTGACTGAATCATTTTCAAGGGCTAAGTATGCACTCACCTTTAATGATGACTTATGTCTCTATTGGTTGTAATTTATAAAGTTGAAGAGTGAGGTCTTTATTCCTTTTAATACCTTTAAGGATTTTACTAAGCAACAATTATCAATTACTATGAAGAAAATGTCCAAAAAAATGGGGGGATTATGACAGTGATGAATTCAAATATTTTGTAGAAAATATGGTACTTAGCATCAATGTGTACACCTTTCATCATAATAGTAACTAAAAGAGTGGCCAACTACAAGAATACAAACCCTTCTTTCTAAGCTAAAACAATGATTTTTCAAAATTAAATTCAAAATCACATGGCTCATAGGGAACTGCTGAATAAAAATCCAAAGGAACCTTGGACAAATTTTAAGACCAATTTTTTTTTTCGTTCAGAGAATTTTCCAATCAACCATGCACCATAAGTCTAGCTGACAACTACAAATCTTTTTAGATGATCCAATTGATTATTTTT